>ML779604.1:687497-738927 GCA_009831015.1 Picea engelmannii | reverse complement strand
CCCCCCCCCCCCCCCCCGAAATCCACGAGAGAACATGGGGAGGCCAATATTGGCGGGATATTGATTGCTCAACAACAAGAGCAACATACTCAACAACAAGAGTATTTTATAGCCCCATTAAGGGAATCACATGTCACTTACAAGGAATTGAACCTAGGTGGGGAGGATAACAATCATTCCTCCCAAACACCCAAGCTACATCCAATGGACACACACACACACACACACACACACATATGTATATATATTATCATGTCAAACATGTAATAAGTTATATCATAACAATATAATGCATATAACTTTATCCATACCTATTGAAATCAATTAATTTCTTCAATTAGGTAAATTTAAAGACCCAAAAGGTCAAATTCCCAAGGTTTCCTCATCGTGAGGTTACTTTTATATAAAATTATGACTTCTAATAAATCAATAATAGGGTTTAATCCACTTTATAATAGAGTAAAATACATCCTAAACAAGCATATATTACCTCCTTTGTTATAGGGAAAAAACCCAGAAAATCCCCCCCTTTAAAACCCCCATCAAATTCAAATTTTTAAGTCGGGAAATTTTTGCTATAGGATGTGTATGTGCTTTATGTGAAGGAAATGAGAATATGCCTAGATGTGTATGCTTCTATTCTTTAAGTAATGTGTATGCTTATATTTTATAGGAAAAATTTTGTGACACTACCCATAAACAATCCTATAGGTCTCTATTAAGGGTGAGTTCTATACTGAGGTATAAAAACAAGTGGAAAGCTATACTATAAATTCATTCTAGTGTTATAATTATTACATGAAAGATTCAATTCATAGTTTCTCTAAAGAAAAAAAACCCAAACAAAACTTCAAGTTATAAGTTTCATATCTATAAATTGAATTTTTTTAAATTGCATATATTTTTCTTATGGTTGTAGAAGATCCCCGCTTGAGTATTCTTTAATTCAAAGCTTGTTTCAAGTATTAGCTCCAATTATCCATTTCCAATTACAATTTCCTTACTAGTTGACCACCCTACCAACTCCCAAATGGGTACTCTTATTCCCCAAGGACCCTCGAGCTACAATGGATTGTATGACAAGTACAAAAACTATCATTGAGAATATGTGGCTCCTCTGGAGTGTTGAGGTCCCCGCCTCCATGGTATTAGCACAAAAACTAGAATTCATAATGTGTGGCTCCTCTAGAGTGTCTAGGTCCCCACCTCCATGGTATTAGCACATTCTTGAGACCAAAATCAATACCAACTCACAAAGGAAAAAATTAAGCATTACAACACTCATCCAACATTAGGGTGCAAAAAGGTGAGTTCTCAAGCCCAATCATCCTCTTTTATACACCCTTTAAGACTCGTGTCATTTGTCCATATCATGCAAAATACTCATTATTTTAATTAATAAATGCATATTATTTACCCACCCATGTGTCACTCTGTGCACAAGTAGTTCTTTATTTAAAATGAAAAATAAAGATTATTCATCACACTCCAACTTCTTCTCCTATTTTTACTCTTAGATGTTCCCTAGATCCCTTTCTTTTTTCCTCATTAAATGGGTGCACATGAAATTACTTTTTTCTATGTAAATAAATATGTTTTTTTTTTCATTTAACTCACCCCTTTCATGCATTTCCATTTCCAATTATAAATAAATTGTATTTCCCTTTTACTTAACATGTGCATAAGTATATATGATCAATCAAACCACTCATCCAATTCATTCAATTTCCTCTGTTAAAATAAAATGCATATGCAAAAGGATATTTTTCTCCCAAAGCATTCATATACACAAGTACACATAAACCAATTCAAAGTCAATACCAAGGGTGAGACCAAGTTACCTTGGAGACTTCAAGTATTATGTACCAAGAGCTACACATAGCCTCTACAACTCTTCAAATACCCTGCACCAAGAGTTAGACATAACCTCGACAACTCTTCAATTTCCCTTCACCAAGAGTTAGACATAACAACTACAACTCTTCAAGTGAATGATACCAAGGGTTCCATTCCTTTACATGCCATTAAAGTACTACCTACCAGTATGTAACAAGGGTGTCATGTTCTCACATGCCCTGCAAGTATCATTTTTCAATCATGGAGGATGGTGTCATGGTTGGAGAATAACTAACCCAACTCAATCACGCCTAATGGTCACTAATGAATAAGGATTGACACTTGGACCTCATGAGTAATCAAATTTGCGGCCTACCCTTATAACAATGTGAAACTCCAGGAAAAAACATTAAAATATATGTTTTTCAATACATTACACAACAAGGAGGCTAGTAGGAAAGAATATCAACCTAGATCTTCTCTCCCTGATGGTACTCATGTCACTTCTCATCATACAACCCTTTTCCCATGTGTAAGCTTGTTTGGAAAATGTTTCCCTATCTCTACACACATCTAGAGACCAACATATCAAATAACACTATCCAATAATCATGAATAAACAATAACCAATGTCATATACATGTCAATCATACATAATTCAACCCCATCCTAAGTCAACATATCTTGACTCAATCTGGAGTCCATATGCACTTGTGGTTCTTCTTGTTGCACTTGAAAAACCATCAGTATCATCATATAGCATAATAGATTTCATCATGTAACCATCTATTCATTTTCAATAGCCACAACATCACAAAAATATCAAAGCATAAACCATTACAAATGTATGTCCACATCAAGAAATAATCACATCAAACTAGACTAAATATCTAGATCACATCATTCATTAATGTATCTATCAACCAACCAAGTTATTATTGTAACCATAATGCCCTTAAATAATAACATTATATTAGTCAAATAAAGGCAAATAAAAAAACACACTACAATACAACTCTAGATTAAGCATATCTCACCATGGAGTATTTCGCCATAGTCAAGCCAACTCAACATGACAATTTTTTTGCAAAACCTTAGCAAGTATTGTACCTTATGAACTATTCATTTAGACGTCCCTTCTCTCTTGTAGATTATTAAGTCACTCATGCATGACCTTCTTCCATGAGAATTAGTCATAAAAATTATTTGATTATAAGCTTAAATATTCCACTTATCACTCATTACATTAGGTGATGCTCACAATGGGGGGAGAAGTGGGGTTGAAAATTGTAAAATGAATTAAATATCATCCTGAAATAATCGCCTACAAGACTTTCCCCTCGTAACTAGGCATCCTAATATGGTCATTCATCCTAGTACAACTATTGTTGAAGCATGTTTAACCATACAGTATCACCCCATGGTCAAACACACTTAACTTGTTATCCATTCATAAAACCATTGCAAGTATTGTGTCTTACGTAGTTTTCACTTGGAGCTCCTTTGTCATTATTTAACCATGTGGGGTATTTTATAATCTAGCACATGATATCATTTTTGGGGATTAACTGTGTAGAGTAATAATTCATTCATGCATGGCCCATCTCCCTTAAGCATTATCCATAATGACCAATTTTACATGAGCTTCAATAATCCAATTAACACTCATTCCATCACTTGATGCTCACAAGGGGGAGAAGTAGGATTGAATATAGTGAAATAAATCACATAACATCAACATCAACTTTAAGACTTACACTTGTTAACTAGGAATTCCAAAGAAGGTTACTCATCCCAGTACAACTCTAAATCAAGTATGTATATACATGGAGTATTTCTCCATAGTCAAGCCCACTTAGATTACTACCCCATAGTTCAAAATTAAATTCCTTTGTCTTTTACACTTTTTCCATTTTGGAACAATTTGGGTGGAAAGTAGGGACTCTATCATCGTGTTTTTAGTTGCAACAATACTTCCATCCATATTTATAAATATGCAAGTTTTAGAGATGGGATTAGTGTCCAGATCATCCATATTACAAATGAAATTACATACAAATCGAAGGTAGATGTTATAACATCGACATTATTAGCATCAACAGTAGCATTTAAAATAGTATTGATAGAAGAGTCGATAATAGCATTGAAAATAACATCTATAGTAGATTCGATAGTAGCACCAATATTAGAAATTATAGTAGAATTCATATTAGTGTCAACCATTGCATATATTATAGAATCAATTAAAGTTATACCAATATGTCTTGCCTAAGTCCTTAATAATGATCAAATGTGTTCTCTTTTAGAAAAAACAAGAGGATAGGTGCATGCAACTAAAACCCGTATATTGAGTGATTTGGATGTCGGTTGCAACAATGGATCCCTCACCTAGAGGGGGATGCCCCTCCCCCCTCCAGACCTTGAGACAACATTTCTAAGGCTAATCATCGCATTGTGGAAATCAACAGAGGCCCAACCTTCCCATTTTGTGAAAAAATTCGATAATGTTCCTGAATTTTCTCTTCCCAGTTTGACCTCGCGACATATGAAATTGGAATTAGAAAATCAAGGATTAATAAAATATTACAATGGGATCTAGCCATCACCAGAAGCTTTAGCAATTTGGATTCAGAAAAATTGGCAGGTTTGATTAAGAGCAAGCTAACCCATTACTTTTGTGTATGAGATTTTTATGTCGGTTTGTTTAAAGATAAAGAAGATATAGATCTAACATTTAGGAGTGGATTGTACTTATTTGGCACCAGGGGCATGTATTTGAATTGTTGGACCCCTGATTTTAACCCAGAGCAAGACATCCCTACAATTGTTCTTGTCTAGGTTTTTTTACCCCACCTCACATTGCATTGTTGGAATGAAGATACTATGAGAAGTATTGGGCATTCTCTATGTCGCTATATAGACAGATATGAACCAAAAGATCGTATTTTTTCTTGTGCTAGAATATGTGTAGAAGTTGTTCTCAAAAAGGGATTCTGAAGGAAATTCTCCTTACACTAGATAATTGGAGTTATGTACAAACATTTGATTATGAGAAAGTACCTTTCAAGTGCAAAATATGCCATGAATATGGTCATTTTGCGAAGGACTACTAAAACAATTAGCAGGTCCATAATTCTAAGCAAGAAAAGGAAGAACAATGGAAAATAGCTAAAAGGAAGAAGTGTGTTAATAAAATTTCACATTTGGCTGCCCCTAAAGTAAGTATGGTGCCCCCTAGGCCATTGAAACTTATAGGATCCAATCAAGAGAAGACTTGTGCAGTGGCACCAAAGACAATGGTACATCCCATGAGAGAAGGGTCGGGAGCTACATCAAACAGGTATGAATTTTTGGCTTAGAACCCTTGACATATTCACAAATCCCAATAGCACCTCAAAAAGATTTTATGCTCCCATCCCCCCAAATTCATATCCTAGAAGAGATAGGATTACCCCCAAACGAGGAAGGAGAAGTTTCAAAACATCTAGAATAAATTGATCAAATTCCTTATCAAGCACATTTTTCTTCAGTTATAGTAACACAAAAGAAGGCGTAGTTGCAGACTGCAGAGGAAATTAAAGAAAAAGTAGGGTTTGAGGGAAAGAAGACAAAGAAAGTGGGAATAAATCTCATTAAGGAAAAGTGAGAATAAATAGAAAACAAAGAAAAAGAACTAGATATGCAATCAATTATAGAGAGATTTCTTGGATCTAGATAGAGAATCCCAAAGAACCTAGGAGCTTCACACCCATCCCATGGAGGGGGGGGAATACAGGTAAGTAATGCATATTTTCTAGTAGTAAGAAAAAAGTATATTCAGTAAGAGATCTCATCAAATAAAAAAAACCATATATTCTCCTCTTCCAAGAGACAAAATTAGAGGAAAATTAGTGAAGAAATAGTAGTTAGATCCAGAGGCGCATCTAGAGGATTATGCACTATTTGGAACAAACTCATTTTTTATCTTGATTTATTTTATCAAGCATGGCATTGGATTTTAACAAGCTTCACTCATCAACAAACAAGGCAAAAAATCAATATTGTAAATGTCTACATGCTAGTGATGTATAAAGAAAAAGAGGAATGTTGGGAGTTGTTCATCAAGATTAGGGATTCAGAATACTCCCAAAACAACATAGTTGTTGGATATTTTAATGCCACGTTAAATCGTAGAGAAAAAAGATGGGGAAACGTTGTAAGGGACTCCTTTAGAGAGAATGTGGAGGAATTAATCCCCATTTGGGATATGGTTGATATTAAACTAATCATAGGTCCATTCACCTAGTCAAATATGAGGATAGGCTTGGAATATATTGTTAGGATATTTAGACACTTAGGAGTTAGTTAAGATCTACTTGGTCTAATGTGTCATTAGATAAAAGTGTGTTTCTTAGTTTTTTTCTTTAGTATGCACTAGTATGCATTTGTAGTTAGGAAATCTAATGGTCACGATATGTTCCCAACATAGAGTGATCTGACAATTCATATTATCCTCGATCTTAACGGCCATTGATCCATGGCTTAACACCTGATTGGTCCATGATATCTATTTTAATAGCATGGAAGGTCATTTTTCGATGATCGATTGTGAGAAAATCTCTTGTAAATTCTCTTTGTAATCTTTTTCTTTTGCATTAATAAATTGCTCCAAGTGGTCGCGTTGGCTCGGGCCATGGATGTTTCCCCCTAGGGGTTTTACCATGTCAAAAAATCATTGTGTTGATCTTTGATATGGTTGTTTGAGTGGTTACTGAAGGTTTTCTTCCTCTATTGGAATACCTGTGTTTTCGAACATGGTATCAGATCCTGTTTGAAGACTCGCCCTTGTTGTAGATTGAGATCATGAAGTCGAGTTGTCTCATCTCCATTTTCTGTCATTTCCATACATTTATGGGTTGAGAGGACTATTCCATTATGTCTGGAGTGCTAGTTTTAGTCAAGATCACTTTTCATTTCACTCGAAAAGGTTTATGTTTGCCCAAGATACGGCCATTTCAATCGGATATTGAGGTATAAAACTTGAATACGTCATTTTTAAATTTTGGCAGAGTATTAATTTGGTTTTATATTATTTGTTTCCAGGTTGCTACTCTTGTAGATATGTGTATGCTCTTTGCTTCACGCCCTGTGAGATCTCGGAAAATCATAAACATATAGGAAAGGTGCATTTTCCGGGTAAGCTAACCGAGATCTAACCCTTGTTGTCATCGAGAAGCGAAAAAAAATTCTTGTGTGAAAATAGTTTTTTATTTAGCACGCTCTCCAAGCTCATCTTCCACAACAACAATAACACCCCCAATCCTCTTGCTAAACAATACAATATGTTTTGCTAGCCCATTTGGTTAAAATTTTCCTTATTAAGTAAGAGGTATTGAGTTCAAGTCTCTATTTTTGTTACTTTGTTTTGAAAAAGTTCATGCTCAATTGTAAAGTGTATTTCACTTCAAGTATAAAAGTGAATCACTATAAGTAGCTTTAATATTTTATTTAAGAGTTATTTATTGTGCATGCAGCTTTTCTTTTATAAAGTAAATTCATTATAAAAGTGATCCCCACTTCTTTTTATAAAATTGGATCACTTCATAAAGAAACTTACACCACCACGTGGTCCTTTGGTTACCATTTATGCCTTTTTTTTAAAAGGCATAACTTTTGTTGACGATAAAAATCGCAACGAGGATTTCACCCACAAAGTATTGTTTAAGCCTATTATTTAAACTAAGCTAAGGATATATATAATACTAGTAGGTGGGACCCCCTTGTAGATTAGAGGATCAAATAAGGCTCTTATTTGATATTTATGTTGTTGTTCAACACTGCTTACAGGGTTCTACATGATTGATGATGAAATATTGATTTTATTACGACATAATGGCAAATGGATAATGCATGTTATGTCTTGGATATGTTTCTCTAAGCTCTAAATTCCATGTATGAATGGCTTATATTCATTGTTATTACATAGTTATTGGTGCCATGATTCATTACCTGTTACACCTGCACAAGACACATGATTAGTTATAACAAAAGACAAAAGCAATATGGAATAAATCCAAGAAAAGGGAACTATGCTATACTGTGTTATGCTATACTATGTGCAATTGAAATTTAAAGAAGTTGAGGTTAGTCCTAACTAGCAATGTTAGTGGCTATACGATTTTATTGAGTTATATGAGGCACATGTGATATATGTTCTAGTATGGTTTTTGCAATGGTTAATATGTATCGGGTGGCACAATTGGAAAGCAATGTGTGAAAGTTTCAATGCATGGATTAATGGTTGGTTGGTTGTCGTGTACTACGTAATTGAATGAGAGGGAGGATGGAAGTTGTTAAAGTTTAATCTATTATTAGGTTACCTTTCAATTTACTAGATAACAATAGCATAGATAGGATCATTGAGAGAAACACAATCACAAGATACACAGCATTTATCCTGGGAAACCCTCATGGGGAAGAAAACCCAACAAAACTTCCTTAATATAGATAGCCAATACAATGCCAAGACAATGAACCAAACAACACAGAAATTCCTCTCCCAAGGATGTGCCTCTCTCTCTCTTCCTTCTTCCGGCAACTGGTAACTACAACTTCCTTCAATACTTGCGCACTAGATGAGTGAGTTGTGTGAGTAAACAAATGAGGCGTTGGCCTCCTTTATTTATACAAACTGGCAAGTGCTTAAAGGAGGTGTCTCTTCACTGACAGGGCCAACTTCTCTTTCTAGGTGGTTAGAACCACTTTAATTATCCTGGGGGGCGACTTCTTAATTTTCCTATTACAATTAGGGTTTGACCAATCCGCAAAAGGGGATTTGGTCAATTACAATGCCCGACATGATCAATCCACAAAAGGGGATTGATCTATTCAATAATAAATGTATTTTATCTTTCACTTTATCCACAAAAGGGGATAAGAATATTCTTTGTAGTTACACAATATTTTAACACTCCCTCTTAACAAGAAGGATATTCTTTATCTTTTGACAGGTCACTAGATGTCAACATCAACTAGGTAGCAGCATCCACTGGATAACATCATCAACTGAGCAACATCATCAACTAGGTAACATCATCAACTGGATAACAAGAGGCATCAATATAATCCACTTAATCATCTGGCATCATGATCACTGACTGGCATATCTATAAATCATAGGAAGTTTTGTTCTCTTTACATTCACGCAGAAGATACTCCTTTCTTATCTTCACACAGAAGATATCTTATCTTCACACAGAAGATATTCTATGAGTTTTTACATTCCTTTTATGTTCTCCCTTCTCTTGTAGTCATCTATCTCACCCATCCACTAGGGAGGACTACTACCATAGCTTCACTCCTAGTCATCCCACGTGAACTAGAGAAGCTAAGATGCTAGCCTAGGCAAGACTATACTCCATTTCCATGATCCACGCAGGATCACGACACAAACCTCAAGATCCAACTAACCATTCCATATGGTCAAGGTTTGTGTTCCAGRCTACTCAATCCTTGGATAGAGGAGAGTATATTCCCACTGCCCCTTGGAGAAACATCCACATTCCTCTCTACAAGGGTGGTCACACCCCTCTCTACGAGGGTATTCTAGAATGTCCCTAGAGTATCCAAAACTCAACACTTGGATAGAGGCCAACCTTGGCAAATTTCTCATTCCCCTTCTCTACGAAGGTCTCTTCTCTTTTCCTTCTCTATGAAGGTCTACCTATGGGATTGCTCTTTCCTTCTCTATGAAGGTCTCTTCTCTTTTCCTTCTCTATGAAGGTCTACCTATGGGATTGCTCTTTCCTTCTCTACGAAGGTCTTTTCACTTTCTCCTTCTCTACCAAGGTCTAGCTATGGGATCTGAAAAAATCTCTTGTGGTCCAAAATCTTTCCATGGTATAATACCATGCTACCCATCTGTTGGGAACCATCCATCTACTGGATAACTTTCATCTTGATCAAAATATATGGGCACCATCCATCTGCTTTCCTAACTGCATCAAATCACGATCCTCCATTTCGAACTCGGAGACATGGCTCCCTCTTGCACCAAACTAATAGCTTCTAATCATCATCCTTGAAGTTCTTCTTCTGTAATATCTTGGGTGCCTTCTTGAGTTCGAACATTTATTTCTTTCTGACTTCATACTGGATCAACCTGCTCTCTCTGCATCTATAATAACAGTATTGGAGCAACCTGTAGTTACCTGCATCTCATCTACTATATCTGAGTATCCATCTTTTTCTTCATCTTGAACATTTTTGTTTTGCATCTTTAGGAGCCTCCTGCTCCTATATAAATACTGGATATTGTTTGGTTTGTCACCATATCATACGTCCTTCTCATGTTGTCTAACTTTTGCAAGTCACGGCATAAGTTATTTCTTTCGAGACTTGTAAACTTACTTACAGTATGCTTTCTTTGTCACTCTCATGAGTGATCATACCTGAAATAAATATTGTATCTCTTTCTTTATCTATTTCTTTGATAAGTATGCATAGACACTAAAATAAAACGAGGTTAATTAACATTCTCACAAAAAATCTAACTTGTAATGATAAGGTAAACTATATACTAAAAATAAACATGAAGACTTATCTTTTGTTTTGTGTGTGGGGAGGCTCTACGGACTCCACCATTTGCTATATTTCTTCAGATCAACTATCTTCAACTTAAAGTACATAACCCTCAATTTCTGCTAAAGCTTTCTTTGAGGGAGGAGATTCCTCTTCCTCTGCCATATGTGCTTGATACTTTCTTTTCCCTTTTCCTTGAGGACAGTCATAGGAAAAGTGCCCCAACTTTTGACAGTTGTAGCATTTGATATTTGAAACATCTTTCTTCTTATTTGGAACTCTTATGGAGTTAGCTTCTTTATTGTTCTTCCTGAAGGAACTTCTTTTGTTCTTTTGAGTTGTAAGAGCTTCCTCTTCATCAACAATTAATCTCTTATGTTGGTTTGCAAGTCTATATTCTTCGTGTGTGCATTCTGCCCATAACTTATCAAACTTGGGTAACTTGCTTCTTGCACACACTCCTTGTAAAAAATGAATCCAAAATGTTGGAAACCCATTTAGGGTTGTGGTTACAATATCTTTGTCACTGATGACATCTCCAATAGCTACAAGATGATCTATGATCTGAGAAACTCTCATAAGATAGGATGTGACAGATTCTTAGTTTTTCATCTTCATATTACAAAGTTGATTTCTTGAAGAAAGATTTTGGCTAATGTCTTTTCTTTCATATAACCTATTGAGTGCTTCATACATTTGCCTTGTTGTCTTTAGTTCGGAAATATGAGGGATCAAGTGATCCTTTACTGAATATGACACGATTCTCTTTGTTTTCTTTGCATTCTTCTTATGCTTGGTCTTTTGCTCTTCTTCATCTGGTTCTGGTACACCCACCATAACATGTTCTAGGATATCATTCACGTCTAGAATCATATGCAACCTATGCTTCCAAGATCTGAAGTTTCTAGATCCTTCCATCATGTCTTCTACCCTCATGTTGGTATCCATTCTTTCTTGCAGTAGAAACCCTAGCCCTCCGGGCTATAGAAATATTAGAAAAAACAAATTGCTTGGATATGAAAACTAAACTCACCAAAAGATGCGTTGGACTGAGGTGAGTATGCTGGTACAGTCAGATTTCTGAAAATCCAAATTTTACCCCTTCAAACTTGATCAGTGGATTTCTGGACTGGTGCTTCTGGTTTTCTGGTACTTTTGGTATTCTGGTACTTCTGGTACTCTGGTTTTTTGGTACTTATGGTACTCTGGTACTTATGGTGCTCTGGTTTTCTAGTACTTCTGGTACTCTAATACTTTTGGTACTCTGGTTTTCTGGTACTTCTAGTACTCTGGTACTTCTGGTACTCTGGTTTTCTGGTACTTCTGGTACTCTGGTATTCTCATTTTCTGGTACTTCTGGTACTTTGTGAAAACTAGGGTTTCACTTTCTGGGAGATCTAGCCACTAAAAAGGTGCGTTGAAGATTCCAAAGTGGTCCTTGAGGTAGGGCGCACTTTTCTAGATGGTTTTGGGGCTAAAATTCTTCTTCAATAAAAAATTCCTAATTTTCTTGTACGACAACAGTGATGTTTTTCTTTTTCCTGTGAAATATGCTCTCTTCATCTTAGCTCTGATACCATGTTAAATTTTAAGATATTATTAGGTTACCTTTCAATTTACTAGATAACAATAGCATAGATAGGATCACTGAGAGAAACACAATCACAAGATACACAGCATTTATCTTGGGAAAACCTCATGGGGAAGAAAACCCAACAAAACTTCCTTAATATAGATAGCCAATACAATGCCAAGACAATGAACCAAACAACACAGAAATTTCTCTCCCAAGGATGTGCCTCTCTCTCTCTTCCTTCTTCTGGCAAATGGTAACTGCAGCTTCCTTCAATACTTGCACACTATATGAGTGAGTTGTGTGAGTGAACAAATGAGGCGTTGGCCTCCTTTATTTATACAAACTGGCAAGTGCTTAAATGAGGTGTCTCCTCACTCGCAGGGCCAACTTCTCTTTCTGGATGGTTAGAACCACTTTAAATAGCCTAGGGGCCGAATTCTTAATTTGCCTATTACAATTAGGGTTTGACCAATCCGCAAAAGGGGATTTGGTCAATTACAATGCCTGACATGATCAATCCACAAAAGGGGATTGATCTATTCAATAATAAATATATTTTATCATTTACTTTATCCACAAAAGGGGATAAGAATATTCTTTGTAGTTACACAATATTTTAACAGAAGCGAGATGTAGTAAATGCACGTCACTCCATACTTCTCCCACTAGTCATCACCTAGCATGGTTATTGTTCATTTGGTTTTTGTTGTGGTTAAGCTCCAAGATTTAGGCATGGAAGGAACTTCTCGACCAAGCTCGCATTTTTAAATCCATTTGGTTACAGGTATGTTTTTTTCGCCCATCCATGAATTCGCTCTATGTATGAAATGAACGTTGGCTCGATAATGTATTGGTCTGTGTTTTCTTGAGGTTGGCAACTATGTAAATGAGTGGTGTTTTCTCTGGAATGACTTTGTGTTTTATTCATTGAAAATGGAAGAATTGTTGGTTGAAGTCATGATTTCATTGGTTGTTATGTGTGGTGGAAGCCGTGATGTCTCTCTGTTGTCTTTATGGGTTTTTGTTGGAGGGTTTCATTTTGTTTGGCCTTGTTGGTCGTCTCCTCATAGCCATTGTAACTACACCCGGTTGTATTTAGTTCTATGGGGTTGTTGTGCATGAATTGAACCACCTTTTGGTCACTGCATATCGTTTTCCACCTGGTCATGGGCTCATTTTATGTTATTGGTATCTACACAGTTGGTTACAGTGGCTATTATGCCAAGAATCTTGCTTTAGGGTTTATTGGTAGTACCTGGGCTCTGCATTTCTATCAACATTATTCGGCTTTTGGGGAAAACCATGAGGGTTATGCCCCTACGTGTTCTTGGTGTTGGTCATTGGCCAGTAAGAAACCTTTGCTCCTCTACTTCATGGTCTCTCCTACCTGGGGTCGAACTGTCACCCTATCATACAAGATAAGGGTTATAATGCTTGTGGTTCCACCGTGCTTGTCTCGAGGGTCTCTCACATACTGTCGATAAGGTCGACCTCCAATCTCCCTGTGTTTGGTTCCACCGAGCGAACCCTTGATTATTTTGATTCATTAGTTACAGAACCCGATTTTGGTAAACTAAACCAGTCGTGCCCTGTCGAGCATCTTGTTGACTGTCATAAGTTTGTTTCAGTAATATTGACATTGGCTTTGATTGTTGTCTCGTCTCTGTTTGATCGGGTTAATTGAAGAGTCGTAATTGAAAATGTTAATGAGCACACAGTCGTTGCCTTCTTTTATTTTGACAGTTGAATCGATAACTCAGCATGGTTTAATTGGTTGATTAGAGAGTTATAATTGGGAATGATAATGGGCATACAGTCGTTGCCTCCTTTTGTTGTAATAGTTGGATTGATAACTCAGAATTGTTATGAATGGTTTGATTGGGAGTAATTGGATATGTATAGTGACAGAGATCCCTCTTTCTGTTATGTGTTGGTTTGTGTATTCCTACAACATGGTATAAAATGAAGTTGGTGTTTATTGTGTGTTTAATTTGTCCCGATCGATATTATTGCAAGTTGAAGAGTTGATAATTGTGGCTTGGTTGTCTACTGTGTATGATTTATGGATATCGTGCATCGTGTTGTTTTATTGCACCATCAGAGATGAGCATGGGAATTTTAGTAGTATGGTTTCATTGCAATTTAATTGTTAAATTGGTTAAAGGAATGGAATCATGCATGTTTTAAAAGATCTTGTTCAAATCAGAAAAGACATGTGTCTATGTTTGATTTGAGAAATTAAATGATGGGCAGTAGTTGATGTTTTATGTTGAACAGAGTTGAAACAATATGACTGTGTGTTCCTTGGATTTTGTTTTAAATATGAAAGGGAAGTAAATGAAAAGAAACAAAATTCTTTTAACAAGATGGGTGAAGTCATGACGATTCTAAGTATGATTATTCTGTGTTAATTGAAATATTTTAAGGAAATTGAATGAGGATAGTGAACAATTTTTAACACACAGTAATTGTTTAAATTGGTATTGGATCGTTTGCATTAAATACAAAATTGTTTTATGGATTACGTAATTGGTTTTTCGAACACTATTCGCTCTTTTTCCCTACCATTATTTCACTTTTCGCTCATTACAATTCCCCTCGCCTTCCCATATTCACTATCCACTCCTTGTTTCTAAAATTCAATTATAGTTAATATAAATTATGTACTATGGTAGTTAATGGATCGCAGAGATGAATTACAATGATATATTCTTTTTGTTTACGATACAGTTGATTGTTTGATGTCTGTGAGCAGTAATCATGATATTTTCCCCCTCATTTTAACATTTTTTGTTCAATACAACCCCTCGCATATCCCAGAACCCTTGTTCACCCCCTGCTCATTGACAGCTACTAAAAAAATTGTATGGATTGGATTGCATGAGTCTGATATGTTGTTGAGCCAAATTTTATTTCATATTTTAAAAGAGTTGTCATGTATGGTTGTTAAAGAAACTATTTGCTAATCAATTATGCATACAAGAATGAGCTTTTTCAGCAGAGGTAGCCATGGCAAGGGTAACCAAGGAAGAGGTAATTGGAACAGGGGCCCTAGAAGGCCAAGATTCTCTATACACTTTGATGCAGACTCGCAAAAGTTAAGCCATCTATTTCAAGTTGGGTTTTTTAACTGGATTGGGCAAGGAGTGGTCCAACCTAGGCCTGAAAGGCCTCCCTTCCAAGCCCCACAAGTCCTTGGTATCCCAATGCCTCCTCATGTCTCATTGCAACCTCAAGTCCCTGAAAACAACGGATGGAAAGAAATTGTCCACCCGGCATTCTCCCAACATCGTGACTGGCATAACTTGTCTTTACCTGCTCCTCCACCTATCAATCAAATTTTCCAAGCTGCCCCTGTCCACTCACTAGTTCAGTCTTCCCATGCAAGAAAAAGTTTGAAAACCGAGGCCCACCATGTTCCTAACAAAGGAAAAGCCAATGTTGCCCCTTCCTCACCCTCAAATGACTCTGATAAATCGGTGTCCTCCCACAAGCATTTGAGAGATAATTGCTCTCATGTGATTAGTGATATTAGGCCTAAAGGCTCCACATAGCCTAAGGCAAATTCAGAGAGATCAAAAGGTGACAACATCAACAAGGTAAAGATTGCCTCCCAGAGTGGAAAATATGGATTTTAAGTTTTTATTTATTAATTGTTGAGAATAGTTGACTTCTGAAATTTTGGACATCACGCTATTTTTGGATATATGGGTAATATATTGTTGGAAATAATTTCAATTATCATTGATATAAATTGTCAAAATATGAAAATGATGATGGGAGTCACAAGGAGGGATGTTTTGTTTTCTTAACCGGTTGTGTTATCATGGTTAGAGAATTAAAGGGAATCACAAGGGGTCCCATCTACTAGTTATTATTTATTTAAAACCCTTATTATGATCTTATTACTTTTCCCCCTTAACTAAAAGTTGGTTGAGTTTTAGTTAACTTAACTAAGGAAGTAGTTCAACTACTTCAACCAATTCTAATTTTCTTAAATGCAAAAGGAAAGGGAGGAATAAGAGGAGAATAGAAGGAGAAGCATACTAAGGTTTTCTCTTTGAGTTTTTGTTGAGATAATTTAGTTTTCATTCATTCCTTAATTCATTAGAAGCCTAATTTTTTTTTATGATAGCAGGGTCTTATTGTAGACATCAAGATTCAGGGTTGAATTACATCATTCAAACACTTGTTTTTCAGAGGTGTTGATCTATCTTTGATAGTCTGTGTAGACTTGTCTATTTGTGAATTAGATTTCATGACTGACAAAGGCTATTGTCTAGAGTCGAGTGGGCAGCAATCTGTGGCAAGTTGATCCAGCTTTTAAAGTTTAGTTTTTTACTTTCTGTCAGAAGTCCTTTTGTATGTTTCACCGGGGACGTCTAAGTTTGACTTTGGTCCAAAACCTCCTCAGGAAATTTTGTAAAGAGAATGATTCTTTGATGAATTGGAATTAAATAAAGGATTGTTTTATGTCTCATCTGTTTTTATTATTGACTTAGTGTCTTTACTTATGTCTCTATATTTATTTTAGCATCTGTATTGTTCAAAAAATTACATAAATAATAATTTTTTCAGCAAGCTTTTATTTATAAAAAACCATCATAAGCACTTGTAAACAATACTTGTGAATTAGGATAACATTTTTTATGGATATAAACATAGGGTGATATTCTCATCTATCTTGCTTTAGCCAAGCAAAATCTGAAAATGCTTGAGTAAGATCATTTCATATCTTTTCCTCAACAACTTTCACATCCGAAGTCCGTTTTTAGTGCCGTTTTTTTTTTAAACCGCCTAATTTTTCGAGATCTTTCCATCCAGATCATCAGTTTCAGTTTTTAAATCCATATTATCTACATATTTAATATGGATTCTTCCAGTAATCTTTTACTTACCAGCACCAACTGCTTCTAATGGAAATCTCATATGGAGGATTTATTTTAAGAAGTAAAGGCTTGTACCATATTACCTTGGGAAAGGAAAAAGATCACACTGATGATGATAAGAAATTCAAATGGGCTAATAGGAGTGACGAAGCACGTGGAATAATTGGAACGTCCATCTCTCTTGATTTAAGGTTCCACCTTAAAGAAATTGATGACCCCAATGAAGCTTGGGAAAAGATTGAATCTGTGTTTGGTAAACTCAATATTATTCGAGCACGATAGTTAGAAAATCAAGTACTTACCTTAATTCCAAGTGATTTTTCTTTCCTTGGATACTAACTATCCAAGTTTAAAACACTCAAAATTTTATGTGAAGAATGTGAGATAAAAATGGAGGAAAAACATTGCATCTATCTTATTCTTTCTAAGCTAGGTACTGCATATTTTGTGTTATAAATCTACCTTTTATGCCATGAGAGAGGCTCTAGGGAAATCTTATCAAAAACCCACTCTTGAGTCCTTTTGTGTTGCCTTGATTAGAGAGGAAGATAAGCTTGTACAACTTGGAGTGATCAGCACTGCAGGTACCTCCAACAAAGCCTTAGTCACCTAGCAGAAAGATAATCCCAAGAAGCAAGATCCTCGCTACAACAACAACAAGCGACATAAGGGTCCCAAACCCACTCAGACAGCTTCGGCTCCTAATGGTGACAAAGGAGCAAAATATAAAAATAAGAAGACTGACAGACATTGCAACTTTTGTGATAAAGATGGTCATAATGAGTCCAAATGTTTCAAGAAGATGCCAGTTTTAGAAGCAGCAATGAAGAAGCACAAAATCAGTATTGATTCTACTTCTTCTTCTTCTTCTCATGGACATGCACTTTATTCTTCTGGTTTCTCCTTCAATTCAACTTCTACTTCTTCTTCTTATGAGTGGCTTATTGATTCTGGAGCATCTTATCATATGGCTAAGGATAAAGACATATTTTATGCTCTAAATGAATGCAACACCAAGAAAACATTTGTTGGTGATGATAGATCTCTTAGTGTTGTGGGATCTGGAACAGTGCAAGTAGATAATGGTCGTTTCCATGATGTATTTTGTGTTCCAAGTCTTTCTTGCAACCTTCTACCAGTATATCAAATCACTCATTCAGGTGAAGGTAAAATCGTAGAGTTTTCACCTCACCAAGTTGTAATTAAGGATCTAAAAGATCCTAAGCATGTTCTTGCAACTAGAATTGCTTATGATATTACCAAGTTGTACAAGATTGACAACTTTGGGTCATCATAGTTTTCATCAGTTTTTGTTTCTCATACCGATGACTTGAGCAAACTTTAGCATGAGCGTTTTGGTCATCTAACCTATCACTCATCATAGCAACTATGTAATCAAAGGATGGTGATTGGACTTCCTCAGGTTTCATGCAGAGATGGTGTTTGTGTTGGTTGTGTTCTCGGCAAACATCATCGGGACAGTTTTGAAAAGCGTGCATCTTGGCACACCTTGAGCCCTTTGCATCTTGTTCACAATGATTTGTGTGGTCCACTTTCTACTCTTTCTTTTTTTGGGTGCAAGTATTTCTTAACTTTCATTGATGACTTTTCCAGACGTACTTGGGTTTACTTCTTAAAACTTAAGAGCAAAGTTTTTGACAAGTGTTTGGCCTACATGGCCCTTGTAGAAAAGAAATTTGGACATCAAATTCAAAGGTTAAGAAAAGATAATGGAGGCGAATATGTGAACAATAATTTTACAAGTTACTGCACTACAGAAGGCATCGAAATGCAACACATTGTTCCATATACACCACAACAAAATGGTGTTGTTGAGAGAAAGAACTGAACATTAAAAGAAATGGTTAATTGTATGATCCAATCTAAGGGATTAAATCTAAAGTATTGGGAAGAAGCCATCAACTGTGCAAATTACATAGTAAATCGCACTCCCACAAAGGCTCTTAAAAGTATAACACTGGAAGAATCTTGGACTAAAATTAAACCAGATGTAAGTCACTTTCGTGTATTTGGCAGTATAGCATGGGCTCACATTCCTGATGAGAAAAGGAAAGCATTGCAGCCTAAAAGTGAGAAGTGTATATTTCTTGGTTATTCTGAAGATCTCAAAGGTTATATACTTCTCCAACCACATTGTAATGAAATTATTATTAGAAGAGATGTTAAATTTGATGAAAATATCTTGGCCTGCGAGCCTAATTCAACGATTGTGCCTTATTCGGCCTACGAGCCATCTTCGGCATGTGTGCCTTCTTCTGTTCCTATTCTAGTTTCTTCTTCATATGATAACAGTGAGAATGAAAATCCAGCTCTACATGCTCACCTTCCTCCAGATGAGTCCTTTGAACCTGAACCAGCACCAACTCCTTTGCTTCCTATATGGGTATGTTCAACATGAGAAGCAACTGGTGATCTTGTCAGTGATCCTTCAGATCATCGTCGGACACGTTCACAGTTCCAGTGATCCTCTTCTCTTTTCGATCAGGTTTCAGAGACTCGTGATCCAGAGACATTTGCAGAAGCTTTAGGTCATCCATATTGGGATACAACAATGAATGAAGAGTATCGTTCTTTAATGGAAAACGATACTTGGGATCTTGTACCTCTTCCAAAAGGAAGAAAACTTTTCAAATGTAAATGGGTTTACAAAACTAAGTATGCATAAGATGGAAGTGTTGAAAGACATAAGTCTCGGTTAGTTTCCAAAGGATTTTCCCAAGTTGAAGGAATTGACTATAATGAAACCTTTTCCCCTGTAGCCAAAATGAATTCTATTCGCCTTGTTCTTGCCCTTGCTGCCTCACATGAATGGGAGGTTCATCATATGGATGTTAAATCCGCCTTCTTGCACGGAGATTTGCAAGAATAAATCTACATGGAACAACCTCATGTCTATGTCTAGAATGACTCTACCCTTGTTTGTCACCTAAATAAATCTCTTTATGGTCTTAAGCAAGCTCCTTGAGTTTGGTATGCCAAAATGGACAACTTTCTTATTGACATTGGATTCTCTAGATGCCATTTTGATCCTAATGTATATACCAATAAAGTAGGAATCCATCTCATCATCCTTGTCCTTTATGTTGATGACCTTATCCTTACTAGTAGTGACTCAAAACATTTAAACCATGTGAAAACCAACCTTAAGAAGAAATTTGAAATGACAGACTTAGGCTTTTTGCACTATTTCCTTGGCCTCCAAGTTTTGCAAACCAATGAAGGAATTTTGCTTTCCCAGTCTAAGTATGCTTGTGACCTTATTCGTCGCTTTCACATGAACGATTGTAAACCAGCCCCTTATCCCTTCCAGTCTGGAGTCAAGCTTACTTCCACTTGTACTTCTCTCGAAGTTGATGCCACCTTGTACCGTCAATTAGTTGGTAGTCTCTTATACTTGACTCATACCCATCCTGATATTTCCTTTGTTGTTGGCCTTGTTGCCCGGTATATGAAAACACCCCATGAAATCCATTGGAAAGCAACTAAAATGATACTTCGCTATGTCTGTGGTACAGTTCAGTTCGAGATACATTACAGTTTAGGGGGGACTCCTTTATTGGTTGGTTTCACTGATTCATATTGGGCTGGCAACCCTAATGATTGGAAGTCTACTGCAGGTTATGTTTTCAGCCTTGGATCAGGACCTGTCACTTGGGCCTGTAAGAAAAAATAGGCTATTTCACTTTCTTCAGCAAAAGTAGAGTACCAAGCAGCAATAAATGCAATTCAGGAAGCCTTGTGGCTTCGACAAATCCTTTCAGAGTTTGGATTCCAACAGTAGCATCCGACCAGCCTTTGGTGCGACAACTAGAGTGCCATCAAGCTCACCAAAGACCCATTTCAACATCAGTGCAGCAAACACATCGAGCTACACATGCACTTCATCAGAAAGTCCATTCATGATCAAGTTATTGAAGTGCTATTTCTCCCTACAGAAGATCAAGTTGCAGACATTTTCACAAAAAGTCTCTTACAGAAGTGAAGTTTTCCAAACTTCGATCTATGTTAGGATTTCAGGGAGTTGTCATTAAGGGGGGATAGGCTCTAATGCCCCCTTCCTTCTCCTATTGTGTCATTATTGTAAATCCTTCAATCATATCCCAAGTTGTTCTTAAGGGGGGATGTTAAGATATTTGGACACTTAGGAATTAGTTAAGATCTACTTGGTCTAATGTGTCGTTAGGTAAAAGTGTGTTTCTTAGTGTGTTTCTTTAGTATGCATTTGTATTTAGGAAATTTGACGGTCATGATATGTTCCCAACATGGAGTGATTTGACGGTTCATATTCTCCTCGATCTTAACGGCCATTGATCGATAGCTTAACACCCGATTGGTCCATGATCTCTATTTAAATAGAATGGAGGGCCATTTGTCGATGATCGATTGTGAGAAACTCTCTTGTAAAATCTCTCTTTAATATTTTTCTTTTGCATTAATAAAATACTCCAAGTGGCCACATTGGCTGGGGTCGTGGATGTTTCCCCGTAGGGGTTTTATAACGTCAAAACATCGGTGTGTTGATCTTTGATATGGTTGTGTGAGTGGTTACTGAAGGTGTTTGTCCTCTGTTGGAATACATGTGTTGTCGAACATATATAGATACTCATATGGATAGTTTTATTATCCAAAGTGATATGCTCTTGAGCAATCAATCTATCACATCCAGGATTTTTCCTTGGGCTACTTTGAACCATCAGCTTACTGTGTTGTAGATAGAATAAACTGCAAATGATGGACCAATTTTGTTCAGGGTTAATCCATATAGCTACGAAATCAATCATTTGTGGACATAATCTCTCGTGAATGGAACAAATGGATAATATGATCTTGTGTCTATATATAGGAACAAAATCTTAAAGCGGTCAAGATAGCATTAAAGGAATGGGTCAAGAACGATTATTTTTCTCCAAATCAAGAAAAAGAGGAGTTGAAGGAACAAATGAATTTGTTACAAGATAAAATGGAAAAGGAACATATATCAAAGGATCTCATAAAGGAATAAATTCTAATTTACCAAAAATACAAGAAAATTCTTAGGCAAGAGGAGGAAATGTGGAGATTGAAGTCGTGTAGTCTTTGGCTAAGTTGAAGGGACATGAATACTTCATACTTCCATAAGAAACAAGGGTGAGGATCCAAAGGAACAATGTTAAAGAAACAAGAAGGGACGATGGCATAATTCTGAGAAGTTACCAAGATATAGAGGTGGAAACCAAAGAGATTTTTGAAGAGTTATACACCAAAAATGTAGGGGCGGATCCTGAGATAACAACAATGATGATTGGAAACATTCCTTCTCTCATAACACCAAAGGAGAATGTTGATCTAAAAAATGAGATAATTGAAGAAGAAATTATCAATGCAAAGTGGGGATTGGAATCAGATAAATCCCTTGGGTCAGATGGCTTCACTCTCCATTTTTATTGATCTTGTTGGAATCTCATCAAAATAGATCTCAAAAGAATGTTTCAATATGTTCAAAAGTATAGCAGAATGGGAGGTAACACAAATTCAAGCTTCGTAACTCTCATTCCAAAAGACACTAAACCCTCTTCTTTTTTCCATATTTTGGCTCATCTCTCTTTGTGATTCATCTTATAAGATTTTGTCAAAAATAATAAAAAACAGGTTGAAAAAGCTTCTTTATAAAGTAATGTCTGATAATCAATGGGGATTTGTGGAGAAAAGGCATATTGTGGACAATATCATATTACTTCAAGAATTCATTCACACTAGTCAAGCCAATAAGGACTAAGGTATGATCATAAAAATACATATGGTAAATACTTTCGATAGAGTTCAACATTCATTTATTTTTTATGCCCTTCATAAATTTGGTTTTTGTTCATTTTTTATTCGATAGATGTTATCATGTATTTGAAATTCTTAAATAGCCCCATTAGTTAATGGTAGGCCAATAGAATTTTTCAAAGGGAGTAGAGGTCTCAAGCAAAGTTGTGCCTTATCTCTGTTGTTATATATCTTAATGGTTGAGTCCTTGAGTCAAAATTGGAGGTTGAAAAAAAGATATGGTAATTTTCCTTGAATCAAGATCAAAAGAGTGAAGAGTATAAATCATTCATAATTTGTGGATGATACTCTTCTTTTGGGGGGAGCATATATTATGATGGGTAGGAGATTCAAAAGGATTATTGGCATGTTCATAGACCCCTCAAGGATAAAATAAACAATGACAAAAGCCAAATTTATGGATGGAAAACTAGCCAACACATGATTCAAGTTATTTCCAGGATATTCATGTTTCCTCACCAAGAAAAATGGACTTCCTTTAAATATTTAGGAATGTCAATATGCTTGTCAAATCGAACAACTCATTCTTAGAAAAGTGTATTGGGGAAAATCATAGTGAAATTTCAACATTGGGGATCGCAGTGGTCAAATCCATCCAGAAGAATGGTTCTTATCAAGTTGATGTTATCACATCTACCCATTTTTCAATGCTCAACAATGTTGTCTCCAATAGGGGTAATGAATTACTAGGCTCAAGAAATAAGGAAATTTCTCTAGCAGGGGGGTAAGACAAATACTAAGAAATTTCACTTGGTAAACTGGAACACTGTCAAAGAAACTCAAGGAAATGGTATATTGGGGATAAGGGATCCTTCCATTATGAATCTAGGTCTAGGAGAAAAAATAATCTAGAGACTGATAACAAGTAACTATGATTTGTGGAAGAGTATATTACATAAAACATGTTTTTCTGCCAAATAGCTCTAATGCATAGATGGATCTATGGAGAACATGAAAGGCTCATCAATTTGGAAAATCATCAAAGTTATTGCTCCAATAATTCATGCTAAGTTAATATGGATTCTGAGAAATGAAAAATAAATTCACATATGGGTGTACAATGGTTACGAGTAATCGACCACTTGAAAGGCAAATCGATTTGTTACCTTTGAAGAATTGGATGGACAACGAACATTTGAAAACCTTATATGATATGTCTTAATGGTCAAAAAACATAGGTCGTTGGATGAGATGGTCCATTTGTGATTCCCTGGCACATCTTCTTCCATTATCCCTTTCCTTCTTTGATGCCCTCAAAGGATGTGCACCATGGAACATCTCAACTTTGGACTGCAAAGAGTGGGGCTCAATGGATTACAACATTAAAGGAGGATACCATTTTCTGCTTCAAACTTCTCCTCTCCCTCAACATTCAAAAATATGAAAACAGATTTGGCATTCGAATTATTTTCCCAAGGTAAATATCTTCTAGTGGACATTGGTGCAGAGTGAAATCTTGACTGGAGAAAATATTTTAAAACAAGGGATTGAGTGACCAAAAATATGTGCACTGTGTGTTTCTCACTCAAAGTCAACCTGGCATCTATTTCTAGAGTGTGACTATGCTAACAATGTTTGGCAAGTTTATTTCTCGGAAATCAATCATCAAATGGGAATACCAAGGAGATGGATAGCTTGTTTAGTTAGTGGGTTAAAAGATACAAAGGATCCTTTAAGAATAAACCTCTTCTTAAAAGATTATGGGAAACTCTCCCTAAGTATATCTACTAGAAAATCTAGCTTGAATGCAACAAGATTGTGTTTAAATAGGATTCGGATGCCCCTTTTAGAGTAGTGACCAAGGCCAAAGATCTCTTAGCATAGCATATAATTCCAAAGGTAAGCAATTTCTAGAAAGCCAATATAGGGAAGAGGATGAAAAAAGATGGATCCAACATTTCCAAATTTCGCATGTTATCCTCAAAAGAGTGGGTTTCAATTCTTTTTTCAGATCAAATAGGTAGCTTCTATTGGATGTAATTGATTTCCAACAATGGAGATCAAAACAAATTTCATACTTTTTGTTTTTTGATGGTGCATCAAAAAGGAATCCAGAGGTGGTAGGTGTGGGAGGGATCCTCACTAATCCCAGAGGAAAAATTGAAACTTACTATGCTAAGGGATTGGGGATGTCATCCAATAATTAGGCAGAATCTTACTCTCTACTTTAGGAGATAAGGTTAGTTTTGGAAAAACAATTCAACATTTAACTATACTGGGGGATTCTAGCAGTGTTATTAAGTTGATGCAAAAGAAAATGTGTCCAACTAATTATAGACTCGACTCTATTCTAGTTCAAGTGCAACACGAGGCTGCAAGAATTCAAAGAAACTACTTTTTCAATGTCTTGATGAGTCATAATCGCCAAGCTAACTCGTTATCCAACAAAGCAACAAAACTCCAAATGGGGGTGCTTTGGGTTAATGGAAAATTAACCATCCAAATCATACCTTAATTTTCCCTTATGTATTTAATGACAAGTACCACAATGTATTACGACATATGTCCCTCACGCGTCATCCCATCCATCAAGGCAATGTAATAAACATGACGAGGCCCAAGACTCCCTCACACATGCTTGAGCTTGCAGGAACAAAGGGTAATGAAGGCACATGTTTAATTCACCTCGGACAAGCTAGGATAATGGCCAATTTGACCTCTACTCACTAGGAGAAAGGAAAGAAACGTTATTCCTTTAGACACCATTTGAAATCACTGTTGAATCTTAGGTTGGTGGTTGGTCCTATTTCCACTATGTTTCTTCTTATTTTCATGAGTTTGGACATAAGTGCACAGGAGCTGGCAATTAGCAAAATAGTCATCTCTAGTCTTGATCATTTTGGTTTTGAATTTGAATTTCTGAGGTGTCCTATATATATATATATATATATATATATATATATACAGTGAGTACAAAGCTTCGATCCCTTCCCTCTAGCTGTGAGAAACTCTATTCAATTGGTTTTCGCAAAAAACTAATCTTGGTCCCCATGTCGGTAGTCAATATAGTTATCATCCAATTTTCTCTTTGTTTGATGAATTTGGTCTGTAAACAAGTTGTGGTTGATAATACAACAAATATTCCATGTTATTGGGAGTGTGGAATTGTCTTTTGAGTACTTGGGGAGGGGTGCAGGGAGTGAAAATATTTGTATTCCACTTATAAGTCGTGGATGTTCTTTATCTAAGTCACATATATGATATTAGGGGAAGTTCCCTTTAGGGTTATGTTGAACCTCTTTTGTTCTATTTCGATCCATGCCTATGGGTTTTTTGCATCAATAAGTGTCAACTTTATTTTCTACAAAAAGAAGGTCAACCATACATCATGGACCATCATTATTTACAAGAACCCAAGAGGATTTTAAGGATGCATGAAGAAATGGTTTAGGGAAACAGAGCATCCATTCTCACTCGTATCTCCAAACTTCATGAATATGAGCAACGATGTATCTCAAAATTTACAGAGGTTATGAGCACCTTGGTGCAAGTTAAGCAATAGTTGGTCATTCTTAAGGTAGAGTGCAATTTCTTAAAAAAAATGGTGGAGAATTTGAACAAAAATGCATAATCGGTGGCTTCTAATCAACAGATCTCGGGATAAGGCAAATACAAGGATGAGGATACAATGATTCCACTAATAGAAGATATGGAAATTAGAGAACAAGAGCCAATAAATATTGTTACAGTCTTGGAAGAGGCTACAAGTCATCATACCCTTTATTAGCTTATGTTTTTTTAAGTTATTAGTATTTTAGGTATCTTTTATAGGATATACTACAGTTGTAAAAATTGGGAAATTTTGCTAGAGTATATTTCTAAAATTTGTATTTTGATTTTGATATTTACAAATAGTTTGAACCATGAAGATACTATGTATATTTAAAGAGTGTTGTTAGCTACACTACAATGATTTTTTATAATACAAATTACCCAGTTTTTGTTTAAAATAATAATAATAATGACCAAATGTGTTTTTTTTTGTGGTGGATTGACACGTTATTCTAGTCTTAATTGTATTGAAACAATAAATAAAAAATACATTAACATAACATAACACAAAAATATAGGGAAAATGGTTCCTCATTTTCACTATATTTATTGTTTATTGCTTCTTAAATCATTTTTTATTGAAATTTATGATTAAATTTTATTATTTATTAAAGGATTTTATGGTTAGTTATTATGATTATTTAAAAAAAAAAAATTCTATGTTATTATTATTAATTAATTCAAAATTGTGTTTTTTTCCAAGGAAAACTTTATGGGAACCCCTAAGCACTTCCACACATTTCATGAATGGTACCTAGTGTAAATCCATCAATGATGATTATGGAGTTTGACTTGATAGGGACATCAAGTGATGCACATAAGAGAGCCAGCTAGTCCATGGAGTCAACCTCATTAAGCTCAAAATACTCAACCACTTGAACTCACCCATTGGGCTAAACTTGAAATTGAGTTATTATTAATGAATTTTGATTTTTTATGAAGTGATAATATATCACAAGGTTTTTGACAAAGTAATTACATTTTTGAGACTATAGTATAAAGAGTATCAATAAAAGATATATAAATAAAAATTAATCAATAACTACACATAATGAGAAATATATATAGTACAAATTATATTTATAGAATCATAATTAACCATGCATGTCAAAGTATAAATGTAAAAGGTATAAGCAAAAAATAACTAGAGAGAGTAGCAATATATCATTAAAGTCATCATTAACAACAATAGCGGCGGCAACAACAAGCTCATCATCATCATTATCATTGTGATCCTCATTCTCATCCTGATTTGTAATTTGTGATCTCTATAAAATAATTACAAAACATTATTTATGTTAGAACTTGTCTTTAATTTTATATTAAAAAATACAATCACAAACTATGCATTATTGGTATTTCATTTTTTTTTGTAAATTCCTAAGTTATATCATTAAAAATACAGTAATATTACAATCAAGATATTTGGGGTGAACTAAGAAAGAGACATCCAGAGAGAGACTCAAAGTTATAAACACTGCGCCTGCCCTTATTGGAAAACAAAGCATTCAAAACTTGGAAAAACATGTCTGCCTATGGAGGGAAACCAGGCTCTCAAAATAAAAATACATGTTTTAGCATTGTTTGACCTTTCATAAGCAAGAACTGAAACTAAACAAAAATTAAGAAACCTCGAAACAGACAAGAGCAAGAGACTTAAGGAGGAATACCTCGAGGGGGGATTTCTTCGACCACTAGGCATCCAGCGAATTTGTTGTCACTGGAGGAACTAGTGGATATGGAATGTGCTTCCTTGGTGGGCAATCTCATACTTTTAGTGAAGGAGGACGGGGGAGGAAGATCATTGTGATGGACTTTCTTCATGGGGGGGGGATTTGGGGCCTCACTCACTTGTGTTGCATGCCTAGTCGGTTGAGCCTATGTTGTCTGCCTGCAATTGATATCTAGAGGTGCCAGGTTGTTGTGTTGGCCATCTGAGGACGGAGAGTGGGTTCCAGGAGAATGGGGTGAGTGGGAGGGACTCTGAATGAACACACCAAAAAGACTAAGAAGGGAGCGAGCCGGCAAATTTTTTGTCGTCTAGTAGCTTCTTCGACGCCTCTGGATGCGTTGGGTTGCAGGATGGTAATTGGTCATTTCCTCCGCCTAGTCGTCCAGTATTTTTCGGATGGAGCGCGAGATAGAACGTTCATAGCCTTTATGGCTGACGATGGCAGGCTGAGAATGGGCATCAGTGGCTCTACCTCCACGACCACCCCTCACCAGGCGGGGGGTAGCATGCATGTGTCTGAGTATTGTAGGAACTAGGAGCGCCCAAGACTAAATCGAGAGCAGGGTTAGACCGACGGAGAAGGAAAGAGAGGATCTGTTAGAGGAGCTCTTAGCGTCAGAAGAAGGTTCGTCGAGCAGAAGCATGAGGAAGGACTGAACCGAATGAGCCGAAAGTAGAGGTTCCCCAAGTGGAAAAGGATAGAGCTCTGGGCAATCAATCTCCACGCCATTTGCAGAGCCAAACCCGAAGCCATAGTACCTCGTCGCAGCTTAAGCATGAGAGAAATGGCTAGCGAAGTTAATGCTCGGAGCCTCGAGCAGATCCTAGATTTAATTCGCATGGAGAGTGGGAGGGGCGGGAGCCAGGTGGTCGTCAGTTCGAGCGTTGGAGGTGACATAAGTGGACTCCAGGTGGACCGCATAGGCATCCACATCCGGGCCATTATTGGTATTTCATTATATATAAGAAACTTATGCATTATTATTACTTCAGAATTAGCTTACCATGTTTCTACAACAAATATTTATACTATAACATAGTCAACTAGTCAAGCATGATTAAAATATGCTCAACTATAATAAATATTGGTCAATTATGGTTAACCTCACTTAACCATGCACAATTATAGTGAATCAAAATTAAGCATAGTCAATCATATTAAACTAATCAACCATAATCATATTATGCATGACAATTGTCAATCACAAATTTAACTGCAACAATACCATAACAACATGGAGGGATAGTGTGGGGAAAATGAAAAGAATAAATTTAGCTAACATTTACTACATAAAGAGAATATATCTAGTAGAGATATCAATGCATTTATTTGAAGAGCCTTTGACTATAAACTTCACAAGTTGGCATCGATGTTGAATACATGAAAAATTACACTAAAAATATAATGTTACAATATAAGGTGAGCTAAAACTATCAATGTACATAATATCAAATTAAGAGTCATCTACTTATATTTAATGATAATTAAACATAGTCAATCAAAAGTAACATAATCAACCATAATCAACTATGGTCAACCATACATTGTTATAATCAATAATAATTAAATATAAAACACCATAATTTTGAACTATGTTCAACCATGACTATACTTAATCATATTTAATTGCATCAATTCAACAACAACATCAAGGAAGGGATAGTGGAGAACAAGGAAGGGATAGTGGAGAACGGATAAGAAGAATAAATCCAGAAAAGAATTAATACATAGAGAAAATATATCTTGTAAACATATTAAAGCACTTAATTGGATAGCCTTTTCATGTAAACTTTCAGGTTGGCATTGATTTTGAATACATAAACAAGATATGTATGCAAAGCAACTAGTCCTTGTTGTTGGGACAACAAATACATTAACCTTATATCAATGCTCGTTATGTTATCATAACTTGTGAAGAATGAATTTGGCAATAGCTTCCACATAGATGTTGTTGCTACATTAACCTTATATCAATGCTCGTTATGTTATCATAACTTGTGAAGAATGAATTTGGCAATGGCTTCCACATAGATGTTGTTGCTACATTTTGTATTCAATTAACTTTATCTCACTTTTTGTTATATATCATTAAATTAAATTAAATTAATTCAATGTAGTGTTGAAATTTGACTTAACCTTTAAAAAAAAAAAATCGTCAGCCACTTGCACTTGAATTCTTAATTAACAATCAAGAGATTTATATTCATTAAATGTTTACATTTTACATCATTTGTAACATATGTTTTATATGATAATGATATATTCATGAATCTGTATGTTAAAGATATTGCAGAATGGGTAATGATCAATTTTTTTCCAAGTACATAAAAAAAAAATGCAATGTCAAATTATTAAACAATCAATATAATTTTTTATCTTTTCCAATAAATGGATAATCAATTCACTTTGAACATAGTGAGATCTAATTTTGTCAATGTATCATTCTTTTTATCAACCAGGATGGCATTTTAAATGAGAATTCAAATGAAAATCTAAGCAAGATTTTCCATCAATTATAAATATAATTAATTTAAATCACATCAATCAAAGGTTAAGAAAGAACATGATGGATAATCTCACTATGGGTTATTAAAATATATATGTTTATAGTTTTTTCTAAACATAAAACCTCACTATGGGTTATTAAAATATATATGTTTATAGTTTTTTCTAAACCTAAAACCTTTGAGTATTAGTACATTCATTAATATTCGATGATAGATGTTGGTGTTGCATTGTTTCTTTTTTTGACCCAAGTGTTTTTTAAGTCCTCGTGATTTTTCATGTATATAAGCTAGGATGCTCCATGTTATACTAGATGAATATTGGCTACTTATACTGCTTTCTATGGAAAACAAAATTGGTCATTTATTGTTGTGGGGAGAGGTTATCAAGGATACCATGTCAATGCTTGACAAGTTGTGAAATCATTGGGCAGTGTTTAATTAAGGTTATATATATGGTTTGCAAATAGTGGACGATGGAAGCTCAACATAAATGGAAATTAACAAAAAGACATAAATTCCCCTTTGCATGTCAACTAGCAAAGTTGATAGTTTGCATAATCCAAAGATGTGACTCTAGCACCTATCAATGGGAAGGGAAACATGTTTGTGTTAACGGAATTACATTGCCCCTTCACACTATGATGCATATTAATGGTCATCATGGTTATGAGAGATTGCATTTCTTATGTTCACCAAAATTGTGCCAAATGTTACCAACCTCGCTTAACCCTTAACAATTGGACATTCAATTGGAACGACACATTTTTCTTAAATCAATGTGCTACCGGAATTAATGGTGATTAAAGGAAGTATAAAGATGGTATTTATTATGTTCACCCAAATTATACCAAATATAACAACCACGTTTAACCTTTAACTATTGGACAATTCATTGGAACCACCCATTGTTCTTACAATTAGTTTGGTTGTGGTATTAACGTGATCAAAGGAAGAAAGTATAGCGACAAAATATTGTCACAATTGTTACTCCATGATTCAAACTTGGTAGTTAGATTATTCCAAATGATAAATCGATGAAGTTAGGTGTTCGTAGTATTTTTGGATGGCTCAATCATCTATAGATATCAAAGCCCCCATGAGCTAATTCAACTTGAGCTTGAGTTAGAAGGGGTGAAACCTGCAACATAAATGCATCACATAGTAACCTAAGGATACGAGGATACAATAGCGCCAATACTTGTGGTATAGATGGTAGGTATGTTCCTTTGAATTAAACAATGTTTCATACCCAAATTATATTTTACAACTTTTAATCAGGTACAAACAAAAAAATCATATGCTTACTTGTTGGTTATAGATTACTAGGACAACAAACTTCCTTGCCACCAAGCATGGAAAGGTGAGATAATTAAATGACTTAATTAAATTACATAGTACCAGAGAAAAACTATGAGTTGATCAAGAGAGGTTGTGTGCAGTTGTACTCAATTTGGAGCATTCCTTAGTTTGAGGAGTTAGGTAAATCTGATGAGTTTGATGTCTCTAGATGGATTTGAGAAGAATGGAGTCTAATGGGATGTACAAGTTTACTATGGAAAGTGTCAATGAGTATTGTTGTGGCAATGCAATATGACTTGTTCTAGTGGCTAAGAAGAAACTCTGCAACAACATCCTGCCATAAAAGAATACAAAAAGGGTATTCTATTAGTTGGAGAGTAATAATATATAATATTAATCTTCAAATTTTGAGAAAATATGAGAGATTATTATTTGAATCTCTAGTATAACGAACAAAAGAGGAATGCAAAACATCAACAGTGAGTAGTTCAATCCCATTCACTTTTCTTGTGTTTCTTGTGTCCCAATACCTTTAAAGGTTCTAGTGCTCACATTCGGGAAAGAAGGTTTTGGTTGAAAGAGAAGTGGAAGCATAACCAAGGATAACAAGTTGATACGAGTGAGAGATGATGATTGGAACAACTCGATCCATGAGTCCCATAACTACAGATACAGGCTCGACCCTGAATCGATATAACGGACCCACTTAGCTATCGATTAAGAGTTGTCGTTTCAACCCAAATTTAGGGTTGTCTTCAAAATGAACCGGAAATGGTTCGATGTCGAGAACAAATAAACCAAACCTTAAACCATCACCACCAATTCTAAGCATTAAAGTTGCAATGAAATCTCCTGAGAAACACATTTCCAGGCCAACCCAGAAGAAAAATTTACTAGTACATGTTTGTGGAACTTATCCTAGTAATTGTCTTGTGTTCTTTTACAAGTAATGGGAGATGTAAGAGTAATTCTATAAGATAAAACTGGCAGCAAGCTTTTCTATTGTTGCTTCAATACTATTCATTGTAAGTAGCATGTTACAAGGGCTTGCACTTCTCCCCTGTTTTGTATTTGAATATATATGCAACGCTTTTTGATGAAGTGATTGTAAGATTGTCAATGTGCTTGTTAGCAATTTAGGTTAAAAAATTCCCTTGGCACCTATACCCATTAATAATTCATATATATATCCTATGCATTTGTAGTGGAGGTAAAAAAGCAAAGTTAAGAGACCATTTATGCTATTGTTATACCCATAAATAAATGTTCTTAAAACATTGAAACTCAACTTCCATTAAACAATGGTATATTAAGGGGAGACCATGATTGTGTTGGGTATTAGTAAAAAAGTTTATTTGTTTTTGCAAAGGACCATCTAACCTAATCTAAGTGTTTTAGAATGATAATTTTAGATTAAAACTATGGTTGACTTTAGAAGTCGTTAAAGAAATGAAAATTTGACATGGAAAGAAATTGCAGAGAACTTTATAACTTAATCTAAGTGTTTTAGAATGACAATTTTAGATTAAAACTATGGTTGGCTTTAGAAGTCATTAAAGAAATGAAAATTTGACATGGAAAGAAATTGCAGACAACTTTATAGGAAGAGATTAGAATGTTGAAGTATACAAGGGGTCACTTTCCAATAGAGATGTACTAGTTGTCAAACAACTTACTAGATGTCAAATAATGGAGTAGAGGACGAATGATTTTTTACCTTACCTTCCCTTAAACATGGGCATAGCTCAATGTCTTCTTTACCTTCATTAGGGTTGTCAAAGATGTATTATGCATACATGTAACCTCTATCTCATATAGGCCTCCATCTCAAAAAGCTTACTTAGAGAGATCCTACGAAGGAGCTTTAGAAAACAATGAACAAGTCTTCAATTCTCCAACAGTGGCAAAAGGCACTTAAAATATGTCGAGGATGATTCTCCCTTGAGTGTTATAGTGAGGTTCAATGTTGCAATTGAATTGTCTTCAATATAAAGTAGTTGAAGATTCTCCAACAGTGTAGCAAAGTCACTAATAGAATTGTAATAGCGCAAGACTATTGCAACGAACTAGTAAACAATGAAACGATCTTAAATTATCTAGTAGTTGAGGAAGATTGTAGAGAGAAGATGGTAGAGGGATGGTTGTGATGAAAAGGCAATGCAAAAAGGCATAACTCATTCTCATTAAATAGGTGGTGGTGAAAGCAATGGTTTACGTGTCTTGCTAATAATTCATTCTCTACCAAGTGATGAGGCTCCAAAAGCACATAGTGACTTCTTAAAATTATTTAATACATTGCTAGCGATTTATGTGAATTAATGTTCACTAACACTTTATCAATCTCCTTTAGAGAATTAGGTTAAAGTGGACTATATAGATTATTTTTAATATTGTATCTGTATATGAATTATTTACCCTAACAAGTATGTGCACATACTAGGCTTAATTTAATCACACCATGAGGTCTAGACCAATGATAAAATTAAACTATGCAATTTGCAAATTTAAAAAAAAATAATAAAAAAATTAAATAAATTGAATTAATAAAAAATTATTGAACTTCACAAACTTATAAGTTATGTTTGTGCACCGATGGTTAAATTGCAGTTATTGTCAAGAATGTTTCTAAAACTTATTAGACTAGTCAATGCACGAACTTATAAATAAGAGCATCATGAATGATGCATTTATATTAATGTATTGCACCAAAAAAGTTGACAATTTATTGCTCGAGAAATAGTTTTAGTGGAATTGTGATTTTAACTTACATTAGATGAACACTAAATCTTCACATCAAAGGAAACCACAAAGCCCAAAATAATGAGACCCACCATGAATTGTTGTTTCTCCTTTGCATCTCCTTATCTTTAACTTACATTACACTAAATATGAGTCCAATTCTATTAATACACTCCTTTGGAAGAGATTACCATGCAGATTACAATAAACCAAGGATTTAGTTGGGTAAAACAAAAAGAATGAAAAAAATGAAACCCATACCAACAAACCATCACCATGATAGAATGAAAAAAATGAAACCCATACCAACAAACCATCACCATGATAATAACTTTGGAAAGCCATTGGTTATGCTACCCCTTAAAAAGAAGGAAAAGGCAGAGATGCTAATGATGATCTATAATGTGCTCTTCCACATTGCATTTCTCGCCTATGCACCTCCCAAGGAGAATAAAATATGATTGTAGTCATAATTTGATCTGACCCTCTAAAGAGTGTATTGCAATCTCATCTCTCTATCTCAAAATGGTCACAATGTCTATTTCAATCCATTTTCATACCCACAACACTATTTTTTTTATTATGCTCATTTTTCAATCCCCATTTCAATTCATTTTCATATACATATCACTATCCGTTGATAATAGCTAATATTTCTCCATTTTTATCCCATCTCATGCTTTTTATAAATACTTGCTATAGCCTAAAACTATATATATCTTACTGTAAATTAGTCAAGAAAATACATATATCTTACTATAAATTAGTCAAGAAAATGAAGAAAAGCATCATTTCAACATAACTGTTTATGCCCTAATCATCATTCAAATGTGTCTCACAATAAGCAAAACAAGCCTTTCTTACGGTCATCATAATTATCAATGCATTCAAAAGACTTTGAATGCCTTTTCTTAGGGCTATCATAATTATCGATACATTCAAGTACAAACTTTACCATGATTGATATATTTTTCAATAACGTGGAATTGTGGATAAATGCAAAAGATATATTGTGTTTACAATTTGCAATGTGGATTCTGTGAAATTTTAAGCAACGACATTGTGATTGGTGTGTTTGTATAAATGTATGAGGTTGTGTTTTTGGTGTGTTGATAAATTATAATTCATCGAGAACAATGCCTTAGTTAAGATGCGTGCACCGGTATGTTTTACAGGTTTTTTATTGAAAAAAAATCAATATTTAATGAATATTAAAAATGGTAATTTAGTATAGGATTGTTTATTTTATAGATGTATGTGCCGAATAAAAATTTTATGTGAGTCGAAACAACCACAATAGTAGTAAGTGAACCCATATATCTTCGTATGTGAGTGGGAGGCCCAGGGGAAGCAGAGGAATTTGTTCCCTCATGCTATTTCCACTCGGACTCATCTCATTTTGAGGCATGTTGGCTTCCGCAATTTTATGAGGAGGCTAACTCCCTCAAGGGGAACATGGGTTTACTAATGCAATTGATCCATAACTAAGACATGGTAGGCAGAGCTTTAGGGTTAGTCCTAATATGCAGTACCAACCCACGGAGAAAGATTTGTATTTCATCATTGGATTGTCTAAGAGGGGGGAGGATTTTCCCCATTTCCCCGATATGTCATCTAACATTGAGGGAGATAGTTGGCATATGTACAGAGATATGTTAGTACAAACATCACTACCCCCAATGATTTCCAAGTTGATAGAGGCTAGTTGAATTTACATCCTTTTAGAGTAGAGGAGAACACAATTGGCCAATTAGAGAAAATCATAATAAAATGACACTTACACAACATAAACGTTGAAATAAAACATGAACATACCATAACCCTAATTATCTCCCTCGTTTGGCATGATAACATCGTTATTCTCAAAAACATGTTTTCATCTCGAATCATGTCTTATTATGAACCTAACATGATCATGGTAGGGCACACATTCTCAAAACTATATGCAACAGTTCTTCATCTATAGCTTTCAAATAAGTTGGAAAGTAGGCAACTCTCAAGGGTAGAGGTCAAGCAAGCTTCCACTCGAAGTATTAGACCACCAACCACATTTTCACACTCGAGGCCATTATCAAGGAGGCTCGCCATCACTCTTTGAAAGCCTTATGTTATTTTGATGACTTTCAAAAAGCATTCAACACGATGCTAAGAGAGGCCTTGTTTCAAAGGCTCCATGACACTGGAATTTCAGAGACCCTCACAACAACTATCATGGCACTCTACGAGTTGGTCATTGGTCGCCCCCATACAACACAGGATCTTTCATATTTCATCCTAAGAACCATTGTCGTTGAGCAAGGGTGCCTCCTCTCGTTGACTCTCTTTGGGATCTACATCAATGAGTTGGAGTTCTTTCTCCAACTGCATATTAAGGGCGATGATGGGTTTCCTTTACACCACGTGTTGATGTCTATGCTCCTCTTTGTTGATGATTTCATTCTTTTGGCTTCCTCGCCTGAGGGCTTGCAAAGACAAATAGATGCCCTAATTGACACATGGGACCTTCAACATTTGATGGTCAAGTTGGGTAAAAGCAAGGGTATGATCTTCAACATGTCAAAGCACTTCTCTCTCCAACTTTAATTTTTACTTCCAAGGGGAAGAGATAAACATCACCACAACCTATTCTTACTTGGAGGTGCAAGCCAAGGCATCATGTTTTAACATGCATCACGTCATCTAGTCATGGCTCAACAATGCATTGTAAAACCAAGGGTATGATCTTCAACGTGTCAAAGCATTGCTCTCTCCAACTTTTGTTTCTACTTCCAAGGGAAGAGGGAGAGACAAACATGGCCGATACTTGGGAGTCTAATTCATGGTGTATGGTTTTAGCATGCATCAGGCCCTCCATCCATGGAAAAACAAGGGAATATGGATCCCTTGCCCTCCTCGAGAGACAATGCTTCCAAAGCCAATGCTAAGAAATCTCGTCCAAGATGCACCTCTTGGATATGATCATCAAACCCACAACCCTCTACAATTTGAAGGTCTTGGGATCAATCTTATTTTAGACTGATTGGGGCAAGATGGAGCAATCCAAACCCTTCTTTTCAAACGCATAATTTAATGCAAGAGGATTGTCTCCCACCACTTTGTTCAAGCAGAGTTTGAAGCCCATGCCTTTAGACTTGCACTCATCTTTCGACCAGTGCCATTCTTTCATTAAGTTTGGATCTTTAGAGACTCGTCCTTAGGGAGGGAGAGGTATCCCTATCTTGCACTTTGTTCTTTTGAGGCCATCGCCTCAATTGCCCCCTTGGGCACACTCTTGGTTGGTTCTCATAAGCTTCTCGACTTCTTTAGTGTATGGCCATCTCCCCATAACATTTGACCCCTCTCAAGTACTCACTAAACGCACCCAGGTCAAAGCAAGACTTGATTTGGGCTATTAGAGAGGATATCTATATATATTACATCCAAACCCCTGGACCACACCTTCAAAAGGTCTCAGTTGAAGATGGCCTTTTACTTGGAGCATTATTTGGAGCTAAGGGATAGCATTATTGTTTGCCCTTCTTACACACAAATACTAGATTACATGGCTTTGATATTCCCTTGGGTCAGTTTTGGTGGATTCTCACAAACTCCAGGTGGAGATCAATCACCACCTTCAACTTTGCCACTTATAGGAAATCGAAGACAATGATCCATCGCATTTTTCAGTGCCCCCAATACTACAAGATCAAAGATTGATATCACTAAATCTTTCAAGGCTCAGGGAGCTCCCTTTGCACCTTTGGCTACCCCAACCAAAGATGCATTGCTCTCTTTGTGAGAGAGATTAAGTACATATATCGATGTTTACAAGTAACACCCAAGCCAAAGGCCCTAAAGAGGATCACCTCATATTTCCCTTTTACTAAACAAAGCAAGGCAATAAACAACAAACAAAGACCCAAGATACCTTAGAACTCAAATCAATTAGGCCTCGTGTCTCCTCTCAACCTCCTCCCTCGCTCTTATGCCCCCCGACGAACATTCAACCAAGCGCCCTCAATCCCACCTACTCCACGAAGGATATCATCCGCCAATGCATTGATCTTGTCACAATGCTTAACAACTCCAACAACAAGCCCGCTTCTCTCTCCTCACTCATCCTTGGCCCCCAATGCCAGCAAGCCTTAACACCCTCCATATCTTATGCTTGATACCAAGATTTTCAGAGCCTTTGGGTTTTTAGCATTTCTATTGCACCAACACCTTACGGTATACTCTCTTTTAGTTTTTTAAGCAATCTTTCATTGGACATTTAGCAGCTTGTCTCTAGCCTACTCTTAGATCCTATTATCTTTATATCTTTCCGCATATAACAGTATTTTAGGAGATGCATTTGCAACTCCCACTTTGCACTGCCACTCAATGTACCATCTTGGTCCCTTTGACCTTCTTTTGTGGTCTTATGTACTATCTTGGTCCCTTTGACCCTTCTTTTGTGGTCTTTTGTTAGACATTAAGAAAACTATCTTATCTTATTTTTCATGCAAAGACATAGTCTTCAAAGACTTCAAAAATGGTAGAACCACCTTCCCTCATCAATATTATATTATGCATATTGCACATGCCCTTATGCCGATAACAGCCACTCCAACATCTTCAATAGGTCTATTCAAAATCCCACATTTTTGCCTAGGTCAGCAACAGCCACGCTAACATCTTCAATAGGTCTATTCAAAATCCCACATTTTTTGCCTATGCCAGCAACAGCCACGAAATCAAAAGAACAAATAGAACTGCCCACTAAATATCGAGAAACAATGGTGCATTTGAGACAGAGTAGAGAAGATTTGAGCAAAAGACCTTTCTCTATATCAGCATACAATGTGAACAGCCTGAAAAACCCTAGAATCCCACTTGTCGCCCTTAAAAAAGGTTATAATAAAAATTCTGCAGGAGCAGTACACCACGAGTTGAGCAACCATATTGTGCACCTAACTTTATAAGATTGTGAAATACAACTTAGTGTAATGAGTCTTGCCACTTTACAATCATTTTCTCCTTGGCACTATGATGATTTATAATGCCAACTAGTGTTGTATTTCAATGCCAATTCACACTTGAAACTCAGCACCATGCAGATTGTCAAAATCCAAATACCTCTCAAATGGGCCACATCCAGCATGAAGAGTTGACAGCAGCATATCACCAATCTATAAGTCGCACTTGATGGTAAAAATTGACCATAAAACTAAATCTTTATAAAAACTGAAATTTACCACAGCCATGCCCTCAAAATCCTCATTGTGACTAAGGTGCCACCACTTGACTCTCTATCTCTCTCAAGTCTCAACAGCCCAAAGATGATCAATGGAAAGATGCTTGAACTAGCATATGCTATGCAAAAGAACAAATAAGGTCAAATATCAATCGTGGTTACTAACTCAAATTTCAAACTATCCCAGTTGACAAAAGTTCCATTTGTAGTTCACCTCTGCAAACAATTATTTGCAAGGATTAGATATATCTTGTATTCACACTATTTTGTGAAATATATTCAGTCATCTATAGGTCCACTAACATAGATTTTAATTTTGAAGTAGCAAACGTGATTATGTTGCAGCAATGGAGGGGAAACCAGCTTTCATGTTGTATGTTCTAAAGACCATGAAAAAGAACAGTGAAACCCCTCTTTGCTTGTTGACTTCAGCTGCATGACAATAAACTTTTAATAAGATAATGTATTGTACACTCAGATAGTTATAGCCTATCATTTAAACTCTCTGCAAGGCACATTGGACAATAAATACAGAGACCAAAATATATCATCGACATCAAACCTATGGAAAAGAGAATGTTCCACCAAGTTTCCAAGACAGAGGATGCAGGAACAAGGAAATGCATCTTGGGGGCATGTAGAAACACCCCCCGAATTTTAGGAAACACAGTTCCACAACAAAGGGAACCCTGTCTAAAATCCTAAAGAAAAAAGAAATAAATGTATAAAAAACAACGACTAGTCACAAACATGAAAAATGAAAGCATAAAATAAATATTTCCATTCACTTGATGGTTTTGGTTTTTGTGTTTTTTTCACATTTTCTGAAATTGTTTGCAAAAATTCTGGGGAATGTCATAAGATCCTCATTTTCATGCAAATCGCCCAAGAGTCCCCTACAAAAGGGAAACACCCTCCACTTCTTGGGAAATGTCCCACCCTGTGATTCCTTGAATTTCCTCAAAAGGGGGGATGGGATAACGTCCCACACTGAATTTCCCCGTCCCAAAAAAGTGGGCATAGAGCCATATATAACTAGTCGAGTTTGGCAGTATTCATATTGAACATTAATTTAAAATAATAAAATTATTTATTTAATAAGGTAAAGCAACCAATTCACTAATAATAATAATAATAAATTTAATAATTCACAAAATAAGGAGGTTAGAATCATCAATGAGCTCAACAAGACAAAATGGTGACCAATACTTGTGTAGATTCACATTGCACACCAAAAATGGAGGCTAGAATCATCATTGGATAAAATGGTGACATATGACATCACCATTATATTAAAATGTTTGAGTTTTCGAAGAACATATGAACAGCCCAAAGGGTTTGGATCCAATGATGAAAAGTGAGGAGTTTTTCACTATTGGGCAAGCTTCAATTCCCATGAGGGCTTTTCCTGGAGCCATAGGGTCACCTTGAGGTAGTAGTCAAACATGTGGTTGCACCCAGAGAGATTATATTAAATAGTGTCGTGACCCATGCACACATAAGAGGATCAAAACCCACCCCCCATGTCCTTCAAAATTTTGATGGCTCATGAGGCTGGGGTCTCAAACCTTCAAATCTTTGGAGATTCTCTACTAGTTATTCAATGGATGCGAAAAAAAATTGCTCTGAGAAACTTCACATTACAACCTCTTTATAATGACATTCAATCAATTATATCAGTATTTTCACACATTACCTTTTCACATATCTACAGGGATAGAAACAACACTGCTGATGGACTTTCTAAAGATGGGACATGGAATATCGGTGGTCTCCGAACAACAGGAGGGGACTGTCTCAGAATATGCTCATGATCCATGACTCTAAAGATGTCTTTTATTTTGGTTTTACTTCTTTTTTCATGTATAAAGATGGGATAGTATGGTGTTCAATCAATCAGTAGGAATGGGCCTTTGTTAAAGGTTTTTTTTTTCAAGCTGTTGAATGAAAAACTGTCTTGAGCAACTACAAGAAGTAATGAAAAAATTTAGAAGATACAATCACAGAGCAGGTTGGTGAACTTTGATGATCCGTAACAGCAGTTTTTAGGAACGCTGCAAGCATCTGCGGTATTGTAATTTTGTTTTTATTAATAAAATTACAGATTTTTTCCTTCAAATTAAAAAAAAAAAGCATATGAACTATAGCAATTACTTTATAAATAAAAGAATTGATCAATATCAAATATCAATATAAACAATTGGAGATTATCATACCCAAAAAATATTTCTTGTTTATTCGTGAAACATGTGATCAATTTTTTCACTATTACACTTATTTGTTTTTTGTTGCATGTTACAATCTTTTGACCAAATTATTTGGTACGTTTCACATACCATCTCATAATGGTTCCTTGCAAAATTATAAAGACAAGTATATTATAAATTATGAATTCCTAGAAACATGGAAGGAGCCTGAGACCTTTACATGCTCATAAAAGATATTCCATAGACCCTAGGTTTCCTATATTTCAGAATTTGTAAAGATACATTGCTCGCGGTTCCTATCTATTCATGTATAAACCTCATCGATCATTGACGAGTGGTTTAACTCTTTGAAATTTAACATCAAAACCAAAAATTGCAATTGATAACACTATAAAAGTTTGATTAAAGAGATCATCTCTCTTGAAAAAACAAGTTTGATCTCAATATAGACTATATATGTTCAACCGGTGGTCGTGTTTTAATTATCATAAGGTAATGTAATCTCCTACTCTGCATGGGCACTATAAACATAAGCCCTAGGTAGTAACAGTAGATGCATGCTAAATCGATCCTCATATTTGATTTTAAATTAGTTTGTAGGACAAGCTCTAAATCTCTAGCTGACAAACAAAAGTGTCCTTGACTGTGACACACCCAACCCCTAAGTACCCTCTTCTAGGGATGGGGCATCAAAATTTCTCTTACTTTAATCGTCTCAAATCATCTCTCCGAGGTCTCCATCCTCTTCTACTCAATCGTAGCTTTCTAACGACTACTACCAGACTCAAAACCGAGCTCTGGATTGCAAGTTATGGCCTCCCAAAGTTCTTTGAGCATTCTTAGTCAAAGGGCCATGTGGCACCCACGTAGATCCACCTCATCCATACCATCCCCAAGTTCCTACATCCACGGGGGAAGTCTGTCGTCCAGTCCAACGGTGGGACTTGATCCTCTTTTAACACACAGGCTATAGGGGAGTTCGGCATTCGACACTGAACGTCCCTTTTCCTTTCTGTACGCATGTCCTCCGGAGTCTCGAATTCTTGAACTCCCGAAGGAGCCCGAAATCTCTCCACATGGCTCTGGCCTTTCGGCTTATCTACGACACTACACCCCAAACCTCCAGAGTTCCGAAGTCCCGGACTCCTGAAGGGTCCACCCTTGCACGTGGTGACGTACTAGACGCGGAGGCAAGGACAGGTGGGTCTCAAGTACTCCACCCGCCAAATGGACCAAGCAAGTAAGTGCCAAGAGTGACACGCGGCAAGGCAGAGATGACACTTAGCCCCTACAGTGGGTGACACATGTCACGTTTTAATGGGCACATAGGATCGGCAAAACGTTCGAATCCAAGTGACACGTGGCACGTCAAGCGTGGGTCCACATCACCCTAGGTGACATCAGTATGCCATGTCACCCCGGACTAATAGCCTTCCAAGCCCTTAGATCTAATGGTCAACAAGCGTCCACGTAGGTCCATTGATCAACGGCCTTTGTTACTTTGTAACTTCGACATTCGGGGGATTCGTTGTGTGACTTCCTCCTTGCTCCCAGAGTGGTCAACGTCGGGTTGACCAAGGCCTAGATCTACGCTCATGGGATATCTCGAAGGGTCCCTAGATCTACGGTTCTCATTACTTTGCAGCTTCGGCCTTCGGAGGTTTCGACATAATGGTCGCTCTGCTCTCCCGAAGTAGGACTTCCCTGAAGTACCATACGTGAGTCCCTCCACTGGTTGATCGAACGATTAAGAGGGGTTCTTAACGAACTCCCCAGATCCATGGCTTACGTCAATTCTTAACTCCGACGTTCGAGGAGTTTGGTGTTATAACACCTCTGTTCTCTCGGAGTAGTTAACGTCGGACTCACCTCGGTGCAGATCCAACGACCAGGGAGACTCCCGAATACCCTCAGATCTGTGGCTTGTGTTACTTCGCAATTGGTAAAGGGTCAGAGTTTAACGGTGGGACAAGTCTATCTGCCACGATTAGGGAAACCACCAAACATCGGTCAACCTCATGGGTAACCGTAACAAGTTGCCTTCGGCCGATTTACAAACAGTGAGGTCGTAACACTCCGGAGCTCTGAACTCCCGGAGTTCCAAAGCTAGAAAGGCTTAACTCCTTTCGATCCTAGCACAGAGTTCCCAGACCTTGGTCACATGGGTCCTCCAAAAATTCCCGTGGGCTACACGCTAGTCTCTTAGCCGTGAATTGGTTAAGGACATGGGCATGAGCCCTCGGTCACACAGGTGAAGGGTCTGAAGGAGGTGCCATCCTTCCACAGAGTTTGAACTTGATATTCCCGCGAAGGTAAACTCGAGAGGTCGTCAGGACATAAGCGTTCCAATTAACCCTACCTCAACTTTCTTGCAGACTCACGTCCCATAACTCTCTAGCTACTTTCTTGCAGACTCACGTTCCATAACTCTCTAGATGCTAAACTGAGGTAAGCAGGAGACCATTCAAAAGCATAGGTTCACAAAGAGGCAATACACATTTCTACCTTAATCATTCAATACAGAACTTAGTCATAGACATATATATATTCAATCATCATTTCCATTTCAGTACACAAAGTATGAAAATACTTATCAGAAACCAAAGATCATGAAGCGACTACTGAAAGGGATGCATTTTTCCACCCCAACCGTAGGCACAGCCACTCCTGAACAAATTTATCGTTGGCCACCCCCTAGCTAGACCATGATGCTCCAAGAGAGACTCTTTCTTCTTGCTCAACGATAATCAGGGACGGAGGTTACTCTCCTCCTCATGCAGGATCTTGGTAGTCGGTTTTCTCTATACTAATCAAGGAGGTCTGCAACGAGCACTTCCACAATCACTCGCCAGCCCCGTTTATCAACTTGGACTAAAAACCCCGCCAGCAACTTATTACGCCCAGAACGAGCCTATTTCTCAGTTCTCCCTCGAACCAGAGAGCTAACAGCGCTCTTTTCTCTTCTAGGGGTTTTTCTCTCGACTCTGCTTCCTCGCAGATCTCCTCTGCCCCCAAAACTACCTCTTTTCTTGCCTTCCTCAGCAAGGTTGTGTGGGTCTCAATCCCCAGCTCATGGTCAAGTTTGGAAGCCCTTGCATATGGGTACTCTGCCCCGTCTCCTCATTAACTCTTGAGGAGGACTTTCCCAACTACCAACCTAACTGGTAATTCATTTCTGGGTCAGAGGATTGTTCTGGGTCTGAGCAATTAAATCCAGTAAGGTTTGGTGGGAGTCATCTCAACCATTTATGGTTCCCCTCACCATCTCTTTCATAGCACCATGGTCTATCTTGGCAAACCCCCCCTTTCAGCAGTTATGCAACACTATCAATTTTCAATTAATAACAGAAAATACACACATTACCTTTTATAAAAAAAAAGGTTCATCAAATCCAACATTCACACATATTTAGTATGGTCTTTCGGCAAGTTATAGTTATATTTACAAACTGAGGGAAACAGGAGTATTACAATCCCCTCCCCCTTAAAGGAACATCGTCCTCAATGTTCTATCTGTCGATGTGCCCTGTACGTACAGAAGTAAACAAAAATGGATATGCTTGTTTCATGGCATCCTCAATTTCCCATGTAGCTTCATCTGGACCAAAGTGTTTCCACTGCACCTTGACCTGTGCAATGGTTCTATTCCGGAGTGGGGTTTCCTTCCTGTCTATGATGCATTGTGGTTCTGGCAGGAATTCTCCCTCTGGTTCCACCTGAATCATAGACCAGTCAATTATATGATTAGAATCATGTACATATTTCTTCAATAACGAAACATGGAAAACATTATGTGCCTTCATTGTGGGAGGAAGTGCTAGTGTATATGCTACAGGTCCCACTCTATCCAAAATTTCAAAGGGTCCACAATATCGAGGTGCCAGCTTGGCACAAGCTTCCATTCTCAAGGAGCTTTTCTTGGGTCTAACTCTGAGATACACTTGATCCCCTGCTTTGAACTCTCTAGGAGACCTTTTTTTGTCTACATAGCTTTTTTGTCTATCCTGGGCCATTTTCAGATTTTGTTTTATCTGAACCACTTGTTGTTCCATTTCCTTCAACATATCTGGCCCGATTGTAATTATGTTTATTGGGTTATCCCAACTGATTGGAATCTTGCATTGTCTACCATAGAGGGCCTCAAAAGGATTCATCTTCAATGGCGCTTGATAGCCATTGTTGTAGGCAAACTCTACCAGTGGTAGGTAGTCTTCCCACTTCTTAGGCTGATACATTACATGCATCCTTAACATGTCCTCCAACACTTGGTTTACCTTCTCTGTCTGTCCATCAGTTTGAGGGTGATAGGTTGTACTAAATAGCAATTTAGTTTCAAAACCAGCAAACAGAGATTTCCAAAAGCTTGAAGTAAATTTCGTATCTCTGTCAGATATGATCTCCTTAGGCATGCCATGCAGTTTAAATATTTCTTTCGTGAAAATACTGGCAATATCTATTGCCTTGCAAGTTGACTTGACGAAAATGAAGTGAGCAACCTTGCTCAATTTGTCCACAACTACCATGATGACGCATTATGTTTGGTTGATTTTGTTAATCCTGTGATGAAATCCATGGAGATGGTTTCCCATTTCCATTCTAAGATTGGTAAGGGTTGCAACAGCCCTGTTGGATGTCGATGTTCTGCCTTAACCTACTGACATTCTAGACATTTAGCCAACTAATCAGCTATGTCCTTTTTTAGTCCGGGCCAATAAAATAGTTTCCTAGTGGTTGTGATCATCTTTTGATAACCAGGATGACCAGTATATGGTCTTTTGTGTAATTCATCTATCATGAACCTCTTCTAAGTCGTCACAATTTGGAATATACAGCCTACCTTTGTAAGTTAGCAGGCCATCATTCAGCAATTGATAACCCTCGTACTTCAGCCCTGTGGGCTCTTGTTCTAAGTATGATTTTACGATCTTGAAAAATGCATCTGTTTCTTGTGCACTTTTGACTCTCTCCCTGACATTCATTTCACAGGTGCTTACAGCTGCCAAGTGAATCACTTTCACGCTTATGCTAAGGGCATCAGCCACCCTATTTTCTTTTCCTTTCATATGTTTGATTCCAAAATCAAACTCACTAAGGAGAGCCATCCATCTAGCTTGTCTAGCATTGAGTTTTGGTTGATCAAACAAATATCTCAACCCGCTATGGTATGTGTCATAAGCATAAATCTCCTACCTGGGAGGTAATGCCTCCACATTTTTAAAGCATGTACTATGGCAGCCAATTCTAGATCGTGGGTCACATAATTGATTTCATGCTCATTCAGTTTTCTGGATTCATAGCAAATTAAATGTCCTTGCATAAGGACTCCTCTGAGTCCCTCCTTGCAGGCATTTGAACACACAAGGAAGTCCTTGTTTGGGTCTGCAATCTTCAACACATGTGCATTGGTTAGAAGGTGTTTCAGCTCTTGGAATCTCTCTTCACATTCTGATGTCCAAATGAATTTAACTCCCTTTTTCTGAAGGGAGGTGATTGGGCAACCAATCTTGGAAAATCCTTTTATGAACCTCCTATAGTATCCTGCTAGGCCCATAAAAGATCTAATATCAGATACATCCTTTGGGGTAGGCCAATCCATAATGGCTTTGATCTTGTCAAGATCAACTGCCACTCCTTTAGAAATAACATGGCCTAAGTAATGGACTTGTTTCTGGAAAAGTCACACTTGCTAAACTTAGTATAGAGGTGATGTTCTCTTAGTACTTGAAGCACTAGCTTGAGATGTTCTTCATGCTCCTCCCTATTCTTGGAATAGATTAGGATATCATCAATGAAAACCAATACAAATCTGTCTAAAAACTTAATAGTACATTATTCATTAAGCACATAAAAGTGGTTGGTGCATTGGTTAGCCCAAATGGCACCACCACAAATGCATAGTAACCATATCTTGTCCTAAACGTTGTTTTGTGGATGTCTTCATCCTTGATTCGGACCTGATGGTATCTAGACCTCAAGTCAATCTTGGAGAAAATTGTAGCACCCCTTAACTGGTCAAACAAGTCATCGATCCTTAGCAAGGGATACGTATTCTTAATAATCATCTTATTGAGTTTTCTATAGTCTATGCACAACCTGAGTGTGCCATCCTTCTTTTTCACAAACAAGGTTGGTGCTCCCCATGGAGACACATTAGGCTGAATGTAGCCTTTGTCCATCATTTCCTTTAGTTGTAGTTTGAGCTCAACTAGCTCTGGTGTACTCATTCTATAGGGTGTTTTAGACACTGGCACCGCTCCTGGTGCAAGTTCTATTGATAGGTCGATATCTCTTCTTGGAGGTAGACCTGCTAACTCTTTTGGAAACACATCTTTATACACTCTTAATATGGGATGGTCCTCTAGGCTCGGTTTATTGTTCTCAAGAGAGACCTGGTATAGACTATGATGAGATATTTGCCCCAATAGCCAAGTATACTTCCATTCGTACTGTCATTTCTTTGGCTTCTACACTTGGTTGGAAATTACATTAGATGGATGTAAAGATAACATTTCAAAATGGTAAAATAGAACAGGAAGCCTTCGTGGAACAACCTGAAGGGTTTGTAATGCATAGCAGGGACTCTCATGTATGTAAACTAAGAAAAGCGATGTATGGCCTTAAACAAGCTCCCAGGGTATGGTACGAAAGAATTGATGGCTTTCTAAAGGGCTTGGGTTTTCAGAAAATTGATGTTGATGCTAATCTATACTTTAAACTTGACATGAGATGAAGGTCTTATAGCCTGGTGCAAGAGAGAGCTCATTTCAGAGTTTGAAATGAAGGACTTGGGCCTAATGCATTACTTCCTTGGTTTGGAAGGTTGGCAAAGACAAGGTGGAATCTTTTGAGCACAAGGAAAGTATACAGTTGATGTGTTGAAAAGGTTTGTAATGATGGAATGTAAATCCATGACTACACCCATGATTACAAACCTAAGGAAGCTGCATGATTCAGATACAAGATCAGATTCGGTGGATCCCACCATGTATAGGCAGCTTATTGGGTCACTAATGTATGTGATTCACACCAGGCCTGATATTTGTTATGCAGTCAGTGCATTGAGCCAGTTTATGGATGAGCCGAGACAGATACATTGGGTGGCATCTAAACATGTTTTGAGATATCTCCAAGGAACCATTACTTGTGATTTAAGATATACACCCAGTGGTGGTATATTTCTGCATGGTTACGCAGAGATGTTGACTGGGCTAGAAGCCCAGTGGACAAGAAAAGTACTTCAGGTTACTGCTTCAGTTTAGGATCCACTATGATCTCATGGTCAAGCAGAAAACATGGATCCATTGCATAGAGTACAGTCGAGGCTAAGTATATTGCAGCTAGTGATGCCAGCAGGGAAGCAGTATGGCTCGGGAAATTGATTTATGGGTTGTTTGGTGACAGGCTAGAGACGACAGTTATACACTATGATAATCATAGTTGTTTAAAGCTTACAGAGAATATGATATTTCACAACAGGTCAAAGCATATTGACATGAGATACCATTATATCAGAGACATGGTCCAAAGAAAGATAGTTAAGCTACAGTACATAGCAACAAATGAGCAGGTATCAGATATCCTAACCAAGCCATTGCCATTGAAACAATTTGTGCACCTGAGGGGCAAGCTTGGAATTGCAGAGAACGACTCCCTCACTAAGAGGGAGTGTTAAAATTAGCAGCATCAGGAGTCATTCTCCAATGAGAGGCCTTAAGTGGCCACCCTAAGGCTATCTAGGGAGATTTGGAGAATCAACCAATCTTGTGAGTCATGGCAAGAGTCGGGGTGAACGTACAAACTTTGTGAGCCAGACAAGTGTCGGGACGAAGGAGATGTTGGGATAAACCTTGTGAGTCTAGTGAAAAAGTCAAGGTGAATGAACAAACCTTGTGAGTCTAGTGAAAAAGTCAAGGTGAATGAACAAACCTTGTGAGCCTAGTACAAAAGTCAAGGTACAAACCTTGTGAGCCAAGTGCAAAAGTCAAGGTAGAGTTTAGCAAGAGTCGGGACGAACATACAAGCCTTGTGAGCTAGACTGGTATGTGGGATGACCTTTTTGTCTTTGTTGTGATCCTCTAAGAGCTGTCCACTCTTAAGAGACACTTTAGCAAGTGAAAGGAACAAATGACCACATGAGTATAAAAGATCTTCCTCTTATTAATGTAATAAAGCAGTTATGAGCAGGTGAGGACTATGTAAGATGAGAGAAGGATAAGATGTGCTTGCTAATGTTGTAATTAGTCTAAATGACTAAGGTTAAATGTGTCATGAAGAATTAATAGAATAAAAGCCTAAGTTGTAATGTTATAATGTTATATTATGTCAATGAGCAATTAGAAGAAGGGGGTCGAACTCCATGACTAGGAAGATGAACTTAAGTCTTCCATGGGGGTTCTAGAAAGTCAATCTTGACCCAAGAAGATAAGGTCGACTTAACCCAACAAGAGAATAGAAGGCTTCTAGAAGGTTGACTTAACCCAAGATGGGAATCTTCTAGAAGAATGACTTAAGCCAACATGGAAATAGATCTGAACACGTGCAAGAAATTAAAAAGGGCAAGAAGACTAAATTACAATACACAGGAAATCCTAGCCGCCTTCTCAAGCACTCAGCAAGGGTTTCAAGAGGTCGTTGGATTTGATCTAGGGCTCAATAGAAAGCTCTTGATCTCTACTATCATTCTACATTGAACGCTCAAGGAGATATTCAGTTCATGCATAGTTCAGATCTGCGGTATACAATATCAGATCCACAACATTCAAGTACAAATCTGCAGTATACAATATCAGATCCACAGCATTCAAGTACAGATCTACAGTATACAATATCAGATCCACAGCATTCAAGTACAGATCTGCAGTATACAATATAAGATCCACAGCATTCAAGTACAGATCTGCAGTATACAATATAAGATCCACAGCATTCAAGTACAGATCTACAGTATACAATATCAGATCCACAGCATTCAAGTACAGATCTACAGTATACAATAGATCCACAGCATTCAAGTACAGATTTGCAGTATACAATATCAGATCCACAGCATTCAAGTACAGAACTGTAGTATTCAAGGTCAGATCTGCAGTATTCAAGTTCAAATCTACAGTACTCTTCAGATCTACTAGCAAGTACAGATCTGTAGTATTCAATTTCAGATCTTCAGATCTTCCAATAGATCTGAACGCGTGCAAGAAATTAAAAAGGGCAAGAAGGCTAATTTACAACACACAGAAAATCCTAGTCGCCTTCTCAAGTGTTAGAAATTTAGGGTAAGTTGAAAACAGCAGTCTCTTTTTAATTTTAAAACAAAGCTACTTAGATCTGAAGCACAAACATCCTATAGTGATAGATCTATAATAAGCAGTGACAGTAGAGAATATGTCAGATCTTAAAACCATCAAAGTAAACTCAAACTGTATGCAATTACTAGGTTCAGATCATATTGATAACAGTCCTATAAATGCAACTGTAGATTTATATTTC
>ML779604.1:661515-674938 GCA_009831015.1 Picea engelmannii | reverse complement strand
TGGTTACTAACCTAGGGTCTTTATCAATATATGTCACAGATCACATATCCCAGGAGTGCACTGGGTGCCCTAGATCTCGTCTAGGGTCTTAGCCATCCTCCAGGAGAATGGCTCTCGCTGCTGCATGTAAATTCAACACTCCCAAAATTATCCAGACTCCCGAAGTCCCGAACACGTCACTAGCCATGTTGCCCAGGCGGGCACGAACCAGAAGTTGACACGCGGTGAGGGTCAAGGGGTGACACATGTCCTCATTAGGGGGTGACAAGTGGCATGCTCTAATAGTCATAAAGGGTCTGTGAATCGTCTGTATCCGAATGACACGTTGCACGCATAATGTGGGTCCACGTCACATCGAATGGCATCATCATGCCACATCATCTTGGATCGATCACTGCCCAACACTTCGATCTCACGGTCAGTAGGAGTCCACGTCGACAAGGGTTTCTCTTGTTATTTCAAACTCTATTCACATTAAGCGTTTTGAGATTAAATATCACTAACTCACTCATAAGATTTAAAGGTAACTTGAATCAACATTCTAAAATCTGTGGTGATATCCTAAAATAGAGAATGTTTTTTCCCACTATAAGGTTAAAGAGAATGATGGTGGAGGATCGCAACAAACACAAGTCTGTGGAAGTAAATAAGGTATCCATAAAATTAAAATTAGATAAAAGTATCCTTTCATGGGCTGTCAATTCTATATTTAGCAATTATTCATTTACAAACAAAAAGAAACAAAGTTATCCAGAATATCTACAAAGAAACAAATAAAATGTGTAGCAAAGCGCACATTTCAAATCGAACAAAGGAAAAAAAAATCACTTCAAAGCAAACAAGAGATCATTTAGTTTGATAAGAATTCAATGGGGCAATTTAGGGATGATTAATTATATGTTATTCCATGAGATTGATATTTAAGATTCCTTGTCCAACAAAAAGAAACTGCAAACATGTTATGCCCCGGAGACACTAAGAAACACAAATATGTTAGATTTTTGTAGCTCAGAGGTACTTCTGCATTGGCGGCGCCCAGCATGTAGAAGTGACCGAACATATTTCTCTCTAGTGACTTTATAAAGTGATTTTATAAAGTCAAGTTGAGCCTTTAATTATTTAATGGGTAAAAGTGACTTTATGACTTTTTGGTCACTTAAGTGATTTAAGTGAACTCAACAAACAATTAAGTCGTGATTGTTGATCTCAAGAGGTCAAGATCTAATCTTGACCATTCATCTCTTTGAAAGACCAAGGGTTAGGGCAGTTACACATTAAAGATGCATAAAAGGAGCTTGAGAGAGAAGTGGGGGGTGCACCTTTGAGGAGAATTTGGAGAGGAATGTGAAGAGTCACTCATATTCCAAAAGAGCCCAAGAGAGTTTGAGCTAGAGGAAAGAGTAGCAACAAAGTGGGATTGACACAAATTCCAAGGATGGGAGGCACACATTCCAAGATATCTGCAGCACTAAAGGACAATCCGTGCAATACGGATTGAAGAGGTCATACAGTTGTTTCAGGCACAAAAATTCAGGCAACCATCTCAACAAAGTTTTTGCACGATTTTCTAGGTGCCTAGCTGAGGAAGAATCCATACAAACAAGTGCACAGATTTCGAGGAGGTTTTTTTGTCAACGAGATCGTATTGTTCAGGCCGTACAACGAAAAATTGAGCAGAGATTTTGTGGTCTGATTTTTGTGGTCTTTGGGACATTTTTCGAGATGATATTGTTGTTGTAATTAATGGTGAATTTATTGTTGTTGTAAACTCAAAATTTTCCTAAGAGCTCAATAAGAAGAATATCTCCTAGACTAGTTTTCCCCTTGTGGGTTTCTCCAGGGGCATTGCCCAGAAATTCCTTGTGTCAAATGTGGTGATTTTGTCTATTGTTCATTGTTATTTTCACTACTATATTTTCAGAGTGCTTAGTCACTTGTATTTCTACTCATAGTTCCAGTAAATTGCATGTGGTTCCATTGCCTTATTGGTGAATAACTATAGGATGTTGAAATCTATTATTGACTAAGTGTTTGAGATCAGATTTTCAACATGGTATCAGAACAGAAGCTCTGAGGTTCAGCAGACAAGAGATTTGACACTTGATTTGCAGTGAGTGCAAAGGGGTTTTGCCTGGAAGAAGGAAGGGGAAGAGTTGAGTTTCAGTTGAGAAGGTCATGGCTACTCACTTGAGGTTCAAAGATAGGTTGGATGGGGCAACGAACTTTAGTCCTTGGAAGGAGAGGATAGTTTTGTTGCTAGAGGAAGTTGAGTTATGCGACATTGTGAACAGCACACAATCAAATCTCGTAATTGTTCCTACAAATGCAACTCTTTTGGCAGCATTCCAGAAGAAGAACATGAAGACCAAGAAGATTATTCTTGATGCAATCAAGGACCATGTCATTCCCCATGTTGCTGGAAAAGAAAATGCCTACGAGATGTGGGCATCTTTGACCAAGCTATACCAAAGTTCCAATGAGAATCAAAAGATGGTATTGAGAGAGAAACTGAGAAACATAAAGATGACTGAGACTGAAAAAGTGTCCTCATATCTCACCAGAATCACTCAAGTTCGTGATGAACTTGGCGCAGTTGGAGAGGTTATATCAAATAGAGAATTGGTTAGGACCACTCTGAATGGTTTTACAGAGAAGTGAAACACCTTTGTTAAAGGTGTTGTCTCCGGGGAGAATCATCCCAACTACGAGAGATTCTGGGATGACTTCATACAGGAAGAGACTCGTGAAGAGGCTCTTTGTAGTAGACAGTCGAAGGGTGAGGAGAATGAGGAGAATGTTGTCCTCATAGCAGCAAAGAAGAAGGACAAGAAGTCTTCTCATGGCGAGAAGAAGGACATGAGTAAGGTGAGATGTTATGCATGCCGTGAGTTGGGACATTATGCAGGCCAATGTCCAAACAAGAAGAAGAAGAGGTAGGAGCCAAAGGTATCGGCATCAGTTGAGGTTGTTGAGTTCACGGAAAAGTTCAAGGAGTTTTCCTTCATGGCGCGTCTTGCAAGCATTAGGTGCCTAGGGTGTACAGGCACTCTTGGTTCTTGGACAATGGGGCCTCTTAGCACATGACAGGGATGAAGTCTGTATTCCTCGGTTTTTCAGAGATCGGCTCAAGCAACTATGTGGGGTGTGGGGTGAGCACCAGACATGTTTTAGCTCTAGAGGGAGTTGAAAGTGTTAGATTCCAACTAGAATCAGAAGGGTATCTGGAGTTGGCCGAGGTAGTATATGTTCCCGAAATACCGGTGAACTTGCTCTCTGTGTCGTCTTTTGAGATAGATGGATGTGGGATTGTGTTCTCTCAAGGACTGGCGTACCTATATCCAGAGGGAATCTCTTCTAACCCAAGTGTGTTGCTTGATGTCCGATCGGAGAGATTGTACAAAGTGTTTGGTAAACCTATAGTTGAATCTAGTGGGTGGCTGGAGCATGAGTCTGACAGTTGTGAGGCTTCAGAGAGAGGACCTTGGATGAGTAGGTCTCTTGATCAGAGTTCAGTGCAGGTAGTTGGAGATGCTTCGAGTTCAGAGGGAGTAGAGGCTTCTAGTGCAGTGGGAGCAACTACAACAGCAGAGGACATGATGGGGTTGAAGACAAATCCAGGTGGAGGCTCCAGAAGTACCTCCCTCGCAAAGAGGGAGTGTTAGATTTTTGTAGCTCGAAGGTACTTCAACATTGGCGGCGCCCAACATGTAGAACTGACCGAACATATTTCTCTCTAGTGACTTTATAAAGTGTTTTTATAAAGTGACTTTATAAAGTGATTTTATAAAGTCAAGTTGAGCCTTCTATTATTTAATGGGTAAAAGTGACTTTATGACTTTTGGGTCACTTAAGTGATTTAAGTGAACTCAACATACAATTAAGTCGTGACCGTTGATCTCAAGAGGGAAAAATCTAATCTTGACCATTCATCGCTTTGGGAGATCGAGGGTTAGGGCAATTGGCCAATTACACATTAAAGATATATAAAAGGAGGTTGAGAGAGAAGTGGGGGGCGCACCTTTGAAGAGAGCTTGGAGAGGAATGTGAAGAGTCACTCATATTCCGTGAGAGACCAAGAGAGTTTGAGCTAGAGGAAATAGTAGCAGCAAAGTGGGACTGGCACAAATTCCAAGGAGGAGAGGAGGCATGCATCCGAAGATATCTTCAGCACTAAAGGACAATTTGTACAGTACGAATTGGGGAGGTCGTACAGCTGTTTCAGGCACAGAAATCGAGGCAGACATCTCAGCAGAGTTTTGGCACAATTTTCTAGGCACCTAGCTGAGGAAGAATCCATACAAAAAGGTGCAGCATCAATGCACAGATTTCAAGGAGGTTTTGCTGTCAAGGAGGCCGTACAGCTGAAATCTGAGCAGATATTTTGTGGTATTTTGGCACATTTTTTTAGGTGATATTGTTGCTGTAATTAATGCTGAATTTATTGCTTGCTGTAAACTCGGAATTTTCCTAAGAGCTCAATAAGAAGAATATCTCCTAGACTGGTTTTCCCCTTGTGGGTTTTTCCAGAGGCATTGCCCACAAATTCCTTGTGTCAAATGTGGTGATTTTGTCTACTGTTCGTTGTTATTTCCGCTGCTATATTTTCAGATTGCTTAGTCACTTGTATTTCTGCTCATAGTTCCAGTAAATTGCATGTGGGTCTATTGTTTTATTGGTGAATAACTATAGGAGGATGAAATCTATTATTGACTAAGTGTTTGAAATCAGATTTTCAACAAAATACAGAAGCAAACAATATACTATTCAAATTTCAATAGAAGGGCATGTTTTTCTTGGAATAAAAATTTGAAAGCTACCTCCACCAGGTCTGCAGCTTTAGCAACCATTCTTTTTATGAAAACAACTACAAAAAAAGAAATCAATAAAAATCAAATGGAAGATTTGAACCGTTCACCTTCCCACAGCTTGGATGAAAGACTTGATATATCTATCAATGATTTCATCCCTGGTTGGATTACTCTTCATAGGCTCTGTAACAGTAAGCCACTACTCATATCCACAACCATAACAGAATCGCCTCCTTAGGTAGCTGGCTATTCCAGTTATAAGAAAGGCCTATTGTCAAAGTTAACTTTGATGGGGCTGGAAGAGGTAAAACTTGAAATAGAAGCATCAAGGGTTATGAAAGTCCTCAAATTTGACTATAAAAAGCTTGACATGGCACATTTTCAACAAAACCAATTATCATGAATCAGAGGGAGAAATCTCAAGGGGCACTATGTTGTTCAAAACTCTCAGGGGGGGGCACTCTGTTGTTCAAAACTCTCATGGAGATTGTAGCCCCAAATGGTAGAGTCAGAAATCTTGGGCGATTGTAACCCTATCACTGTGGAGCTAAAAACTATCAGGGCGATTATAAACCCTAATGGAAGAGTGCCAAAAGCAAAATCTTGGTGTAAACTTTTTAGCATTTTCATAGGAATGGCTAAAAAATTAATATTTATAACCCAATTGTATCATATGGGCTAAACATTGAAATGTATCTTAATATAAACAAGTTCACCCTCTTACTCCTTAAATTTAGCCCAATGGAGAAATCTTGCCCTTAAAATTTTCACTGGTCCTCGTGTAACACTGGTAAAAGATCCATTAATATGGGAACTACAGATTGATTTTCAATTCAGTCAACTTCTACTTAAAAGGAGCTACCAATCAAAGCATTCATTTCAAGTAATGCTTCTCGAAAAAAATGGAGCTAGAGCAGATGGAACGGAGGTTCAGGGTTTATCAGAACCTAGGTCCAGAGGACAAAATTGTCAATGACTCGACAGATCCAACCTATAGGCACAAGATTTTCACAAATGGTGTTGAGCTGGTTCCGAGTCTAGGTTTAAGCCCAAGGAAAGCCAGCTAGAAAGTAATGGGGGGATCACCCTTGGGCTATGCAAAAAATCTTAGCAAATCCTAGGTTTCACAATGTAGAGGAGGAGGGTTATGGTGGATATGCCAGACCTATAAGAAGGACAGGCTTATCATTAAAGGCCCATTTTGGGGCTAGTGGTGACAAGATCAAAAAATCAAGGACCCTCCTTTAAAAATGAAATTTCAACCAGTCAGGCACCTTTGGGGCACATTATCGAGGTGGAAGCTGCAGGTAACAGATCTACTATTGGTTGTGTTTCAGTCAAAAATTGTGTAGGAGAAAAACATGGAGGATAGGCCTGTGAAGGTAATGGCTATGATGGCAAGAAGGTAGTTCATCCAAGCATTCAGTCCATAGATGGCACCGTTTATGGGGAGAAAGGTGTTAAACTGAAACCGAGCATCCTCGAACCAGAAAAGGGGGTCAATCTGGTGAATAGGATAGACGGGAACTCACCGGAAGAGGGACTGAGGAAAATAGATGATGTGTAAAGCTTCTGAAAGATAGAACCCAGCTAGTTCTAGAAGAGGATATAACGATTGTTCAAGTAGTTAGAATGGCCAGTAAAACCCTAACAAGGATGTTTTATAGACATTCCATTTTGGCAAAGAACCTATCTATTTGGATAGAAAATTTCTAGAAGACATTGCTTGGTTGAAGCCAAGTTTCATGTTCTGGTGAAGGGTCGTTGACATTCCATCTCAAAGTAGAGAAGGATGGTAGTAAGGTCCTGCAGTTGAAATGGTTATGGGGCTCGGAGTCCCTAATTCTGAAGAAATGATCTCCAAGTTTCGACCCTCAGATTGAAAAGGTCACTAAGCATGTTATCTAAGTCAAAATGCTGGGGGTTAGCTCTTGAACTATGGTCGGTGGAAGACTTCAAGGCAATAAGTGACAGCCTAGGAGCCTTTTTGGCAATGGACACACAGGTCAAGCATGATTCCTCGCACGTTCTGGCTCAAATCCTGGTCAAACTGGAGTTGAAGGAAGGCCTCACAGATGAACTGGAAATTGAGGTAGGAAGCAGGCATTACATGCAAGTGTTGGATTATGTAGGAATACCCTTTTGGTGCTCTAGATGCCATGCTTATGTGCATTTATTCAATGACCATAAATTAAGTTTCCATGGAAGGAAATGGCAAATGAGATGTAGAGATGGTAACAGGAAAGAAGCTGAGAAGGGTGTAGCACCTTCACATCCAAGCATTCAGTCCATAGATGGCACCGTTTATGGGAAGAAAGGTGTTAAACTGAAACCAAGCATCCTCGAACCAGAAAAGGGGGTCAATCTGGTGAATAGGATAGACGGGAACTCACCGGAAAAGGGACTGAGGAAAATAGATGATGTGTAAAGCTTCTGAAAGATAGAACCCAGCTAGTTCTAGAAGAGGATATAACAATGGTTCAAGTAGTTGGAATGGCCAGTAAAACCCTAACAAAGATGTTTTATAGACATTCCATTTTGGCAAAGAACCTATCTATTTGGATAGAAAATTTCTAGAAGACATTGCTTGGTTGAAGCCAAGTTTCATGTTCAGGTGAAGGGTCATTGACATTCCATCTCAAAGTAGAGAAGGATAGTAGTAAGGTCCTGCAGTTGAAATGGTTATGGGGCTCGGAGTCCCTAATTCTGAAGAAATGATCTCCAAGTTTCGACCCTCAGATTGAAAAGGTCACTAAACATGTTGTCTAAGTCAAAATGCTAGGGTTAGCTCTTTAACTATTGGTCGGTGGAAGACTTCAAGGCAATAGGTGACAGCCTAGGAGCCTTTTTGGCAATGGACACACAGGTCAAGCATGATTCCTCGCACGTTCTGGCTCAAATCCTGGTCAAACTGGAGTTGAAGGAGGGCCTCACAGATGAACTGGAAATTGAGGTAGAAAGCAAGTGTTGGATTATGTAGGAATCCCCTTTCGGTGCTCTAGATGCCATGCTTATGCGCATTTATTCAATGACCATAAATTAAGTTTCCATGGAAGGAAATGGCAAATGAGATGTAGAGATGGTAACAGGAAAGAAGCTGAGAAGGGTGTAGCACCTTCACATCCAAGAGAGGTACTGTATATGGCTAGCAGCATGCAGAATCCATTAGTGGAGATGCCAGAAATAGTAAAAAATTCAACTACAGCAGTTAGGAAAAGAGTCAACAGAGTCGAAAGTGAAAAGCTCATAGAAGATGAGACAAGTCAGTCGAAAGGGGATTTGTCTATTGGGCTTCAAGACGAGCCAGTTCGGAACTCCATTGGCGTGGAAACTACTTCAACCCTGATTTCTACACATCTTGGTAAATTACTTGGAACTAAATTTCCTGTTTTTAACTTGAAATCTTCAAATGTCGAGTTTAATTTAGATTCAAGGTCGAGGTGGAAGGGAATACAGAAACCACAGTCAAAAAGACCCGAAAAAGGAATTTAGACGGGAGAGGAGGGAAGAGATAATCCCGTTGGGGAGGTTATCGTCTTGGAAAATTTCCTCCTCTAGTATGGGCACTGGACCCAAGAATGGGCTTGGGGGAGGACCCCAATGAGGGGGGTGGGAATTCTATGTCGATGGGGATGAAGAAGGCCCTGCAACATCTGATGCTTGTAGATATCTCCTTAAGCCTCGAAACTAGACTAAAGTTGTGGGTTCTGGGAAGAGAAGGGCATTTGGGAAAGGATTCATTGAAAGATGCAATCCAACCTGGTAGGGTAAGGAAATCACATATTTCCTTAGCCCAGAACAAGGCCCTTAAAGAGGTGGTAGAGGGGAGGAAACAGACCCTTAAAGGGGCCCCTAAAAAGGGCAAGCCATGAAGATTGTTAATCCATGATTATTTTGTCCCTTAACATAAGAGGGTTGGGCTAGCCCTCAAAAAAACTAGCCCTAGGAAGACTGCTTGACCTACATAAACTATATTTCCAATTGATACAAGAGATTATGAGCGAGGGAAACAAATTTATTGTTGACCTATCAAAAACAAAGGAAGAATGGGGTTTTATAGCAATGGATGCCGAAGGGAGTTCAGGAGGGTTGCTATCAAGATGAAGAAAAGGATCTCTAATACTAATTAACTATGGTTTCTTGCCATTGGGGACTGGCGCAGATTTTTTTTCAACGGAATTGGGGTAAGGTTTTTTGGTGGTGAATGTGTACAAGGCTCAAGCCTTATGAGGAATGCATTCCTTTCTGGAGCGTATGATGGAACAAAACTTCTTAAAATCTGATAACCTGGCATTCGGGGGAGACTTTAACTTGACAGCTAAGAGATCAGAGATATGGGGAAGCTCTTCCAGGGAGGACCCTCTAGCAGATTTTTTACTCCAAAAATTTGAAAAGGCAAGGTTGATAGATGTGGAGCCCATAAAGTTGACTCAAACCTGGAGGAATCAGAGAATAGGGAAGAGAGGATATCTAAAAGGCTTGATAGATTCCTGGTGTATGAATCTGTAATGAGTGAGTCAAAAAGAATTAGCACTTGGGTAGAGGTGGGAGGTGGTTCTAAATTCTAATCATCTCCCAATCTTGCTCCAAATTAAGCAGGAAGAGAGCAAACCTCCAAGTTCATTTAAGTTTAATCCTAAGTGGTTGGAGGAGGGGTTTAGAAATGTGGTGAAGGCTGAATGGGTAAGGTATGATGCATCCTTAATGGAGTCAGCTAGCTTACAGTTTAGAGCAAATTTGAAGAAAATTAAAATCATAGTGTCAAATTGGGCATACATTAAAAGAAAGGAGGAATAGTTGTGTTCAGTATCCGTAGATGCACAATGCTGTATATGTCGTGTCGGGGAAAGTGTTGGCGAGGGTCCAGAATGTAACTTCTCGGTGACGTCGGCGGAAAATGTCGAAAAATGTCGCAAGACCTCAAAAAAATACAAAAACACTCATTTTTTTCAATTTTTTAAACTTGTAAAGCAACAACAACATCAAATAAACACTTTGCTATATAAATATGAAAATACAACCAATAAATAAGCTTTGTCTCATCATAAGTTGCTCATGGGATTTTTAAGCTAGTTTTATAGTGAGAGTTGGTTTAAAATAACTGCCCCTGTTGACCTAGGCTTAGGTTGGCTACATTTGTGTTCCATGGATTCAACTTAGCTATGTGAAGATCAAATGTTCAACTTGTTATCCAACTTGTTATGTGAAGATCAAATGTTCAAATTGCATTGAAGTTATTTCAATCTTAACTTTAAGTATCTACATGTTGGTATTTTAAATAAAATATCTACTATACCTTTGTAGCCACATTGAGATGAGAGATAATATGGAAACCAACGCTGCTTCTTGCACATAAATGGTAGATTCATGAAACCTACCCTCCACAACACATTTAACATGTGTATCACCTAACTCTCTTGAATCTACTTCAACGATTTCACTAACCTATGGCATTGCTAGAAACATGCGATCAGACAAATTTATCCTTCATATAATCAATCAAATATGATACAAATTAATTACTAAAATAATCTGAATCCTACTATACATGATGAATCTTAAATTGATTGTTTTAAAGAAAAAGATGTAAGGTTTGCATTAATCCCATCAAAAAACAATAAACTCTTACAACTCTTAGTGCCTTACCTCTGGGAATTGGCGAGTTTTCTTGTAAGAAAGACTGTATCAGAATAAATATCAACCAAGGCTGTGTAAATCATGTTTATGAATCTCTACTCAATCAAGAATTGTTACATAAATCAAAAAACCTCAAAAAATCTCAGCAGGCCGATATATTGTAAAATGTCGGGACACATTGGCAAAATGTCGAGACACAATGAAAGTGTCGCGACACTTTCAAAGTTTCGGATATGTCGCGAAATTTTCATGGGAAAGTTTCGGCCAAGGGAAAATGTCGACGACATATCTGACATTTCGGCGATATATTCAACAGTGGCACATATCGCCGATATCTATAACCAAAACTTTGAAGAAATGTTTGATGAAGAGGCTAGGTCTAATTTAAAAGCCTTGGAGCAATCTAAGAGGAAAATATGGGAGGAAAGGGAAACCCAATGGAGATTGAAGAGAGGGGCCTTGTGGTTAGCTATTGGTAATGAAAATACAAAATATTTTCATAACGATGCAAATCACAAGAAAAATATAAATACCATATGGGAAATGCAGTAAGATGGTAGCAAGGCAAGGTCGTTTAAGGACATAGCAGATATGGGGGTATGTCACTTCAAGGGATTATACAAAGAAGAAACTAAGTTACCGGAAACACAAGGGTCAAGCTCAAGATCCGCAGTCCCGATCAGGATCCAAAACCGTCTGGATCTGCATGGGATCCGGTAGTCGACCGTTTCGGAAAAAAGGGAACCGTATCCCGCACCCTGGAGTTGTTTCAACTGAATAGGAGGCGGATCCAGCGTTTTTGGAGACGAAACTAGCAACAAAAAACCCCACCATGGGCAAGACTGATCAACATGTGTTGGGACCTTTAACTGTTGACAAGCCACAAGACTATTCATTAGCCATCCAATCAGACAAAACCTTCGAGAATAGCTCTATTAAAGTCGCCCCTCTAGGACCAAATCCAAAGGTAGATTAACAGCATCATCGGCAATAGCAAACCCGATCCGTTCCAATCCTAGATCAAATCCGTTCTACAATTCGTTTCAATAGATCCATCTATAGAAGCATACCCGCCATCGGATCCAAATCTCTCGCACACAAACGACGAGGGTGATAGAATTAACCATTAAGTTGGGCATTGATGGATGAGGGGGGTTGATGTCGTGGGGGGCTGGCGGGATGTCAGGTGTGGGCCGATCACGATGCCCTCACCCTAGTCATGTCATGCCTCCCTGTCACCCAATCCGACTGTTTTTTAATGTGTTTATTATTTTTATAATAGTTGAGGCTATATTTTGCATTAATCATCTAATATTTATAACCGTTAAGAATGTTTATAATTTAGTTTGCATAAATAATTAATGTTTAATACATATAAATTGAAGATTTTACAGGTCCTATCAGCTTGCCTACTGGGTCTGTCTTTGACCACAGTTAGGCTCTAAGTTTCAACTGTTATGTTAAGTATTTGTTGTTGTTTTAGGACAGCCAACAGTCCAAGAACTTCTTGTTGATTTGTTACGGTTGCACTTCCAATTTTAGGTGCTCTAGCATGTAGTTTTAGTAACCAGAAGTTAGCGCACATGCATACTAAAATAAGTACAACACACCTAAAGATCTTTACAGCTGAAAATGAACAGATCTAAGAGACTAACACATGCATTTTTGTACACAGGTATTTTTGGTCAACATGACCCTGGATAAAAACCCCCCGGGGAAAACCAGTTTGAGATATATGTCTATGTAATGATGATCAAAGCAAGAGATACAACAAGTAATGAAATACAATGGAACCTTTATACATAGCAAGCTCCTCATGAGTCTTGCCACAAGAACCAGAAAGAGAAGTGCCCAAACTGTGGTGCGCCCTCTTCCTTTGTTGCCCTCTGCATTGAACTGAATCACCCTAGCTCATCAGTAACCCAATGAAGAAATCCCTCCACAGGAATGTCCTCTCCTATGCTGCCTCTCCACTGAAACTGTCAGAGCTCGAATCCTCCAAGCAGATCTGCTACCAGGTAGCTACCAGTCCTCTCAACATGTGCGCCCTCCTCCTAGCAGAAATGATCACAAGAAATAAACAGAGCCAGATCCTGAATGTCTCTCTCCACAGAAACAAGCGCCCAAGCTCTCCTCTCCCTATGCATCAGATCTCATCTCAATCTGACAAGACCTCCTCCTTTGATGAGCAAATGAAGGAAACAGAATGCGCCCTCCTCCTCAAGATGAGCCCCTCCTCCATGAAAATGCTCCCTCTCACAGATGGAAGCTATGGCTCCATGGAAATGCTCTCCATGCAAGCTCAAACCAACCTCAAGCTTCTCCTCAAGCTCTTAAGGGTTTTACTCAAACCCTCATGAAGTGCGCGCTCCTTCTCCTCAAGAAATGCGCCCCTCTTCTCTTCTCCAAAAAACTCTCAAGTGAAGAATGAGTCTCCAAAAATACCTTTACCCTCTCTTTAGCCTCTTTGAGCCAACCCTAAAAGATCAATGGCCTAGATTAGATCTAGCCAAGTCTAATCAATGGGTGAGATCTCATCCTAAAATCTCACTAAGGAAACCCACTTTCCTTGGTTGCTTTATGTCTATTAATTCACAATATTAATGTTAAATTTATAAGCAACTGCAAGAGCCATTCTCCTGGACGATGGCTAAGACCCTAGACAAGATCTAGGGCCCCCAGTGCACTCCTGGGGTTCTTGGTCTAGAACCAAGCAGTAAAGACCCCTAAGAGGGCCCCCAGTATACGACTGGGGTTCTTGGTCTAGGACCAAGCAGTTAAAGCCCCTAGATAGGTCTAGGGCCCCTGGACATGGTCCAGGGTACCCATGCCTAGGGCATGGGTTGATCCTTGGTCTTTGACCTTGGTGGATAAGACCCCAGAAAAAGTTTTGGGGCTACTTGATCCTCTATCAAGTATTTTGTTGGTGCATGACCTTCCTTGAAGAAGGACATAACCACATGAGGGATAAGTCCCAT
>ML779604.1:607725-631453 GCA_009831015.1 Picea engelmannii | reverse complement strand
ATTTGGATTTGAGTTTTGGCATCTTCAACTGCCCAGATCAGTCTAGGTGCCTCATAAGAGTTTCTTGGACCATTGATTGATGTCTTTCTTGTCTTCGTTTGCGTGCATGAACAGTCTTAGGATTTCAAGGCTCTTCTGGTCTTTTTTGTCTTGAATTTCGTTTCTTGACTTTTCTTGGCAACACCATACTCTCTGATTTCGGAATCTGAGTGTGTTTGATTAGTTAAGAACCGGTGATCGGTTGAAAGTTGAGTTTATTGGTCTTTATCATTTGCTTATTGTCTGAAAAATCATTTTTCTTATGCAATTGAAAGACTGTATTGGTTTGCTTTTTATTTTTGTTTTCATTGAAAGAGTGGATTGGGTTTTTGTCATTGCTTGTTTATTGGTTTTTGATTTTCAGTACTCTTACTATCATAGTATGGGTCCTTTTTGAAAAGCGAACACAAATTTTTCTTTCAAAAAATCATTTTCGTTTTCGAAAAACATTGAAAATCACTTGTCGAAGTTATTGAAAAAGACACAATAGAGAATTGTTGTTGATATGTGATTGGTTGCATTTGCATTTTAAAGGAAATTTTGCATTGTAGTTCATGGTTGATCTGGACAAACTTTCTTTCTCTCCCGTACATAGGATTCATTGAATGCAAAGTGATCTATTTCATTCTCATCCATGCATTGTTGGGTTAGAGTCATACAACATAAGTTTCATCTTCGTTGCCTTTGAGTAAACAACAGCTCTTAATAACACTGCGCAATTGTAAAATTTATCTAGTAACTCTTTTCTAGGGCTCTATTACACCAACATTTAGCTAGGCTAGCGCTTGGGAGTAGGAAGAGAGATACACTCTCCAAAAGCACAAAACACACAATAGCATTTTGTGTTAGAGAGTGTTAAATTCCATTTGCAACATCTTGTCCTGGGAAGCCCTTCTCACACAAGGGTCAAGCACGAGGTCGCATTGATATTGGCAGAGTTACTCACCCTGCTTTGTTGATATTAGTGTAGAGATTTCACGTATTACGGGGATCACTTAGAGGTATACCCACAATGATGAGTGGAAGCCTTTTGAGTTGATTTCGGGCTAGATACCCTGCCCTTGCGTGTGGATTGGACTGTCGACTATTCCCCCAGGTTTTATTCTTGTTGGTGGTGACCTTAGTGGCCTATCTTTCTAGGTTCTTAATCGAGGTGACTGTGGAGGGGAAAGTCTTCACGGTGCCTGGAATTGACGTTGACCAAACTCACTCGGGCTCCTTGGAGGGTATACCCACGATTATGTGTGGGAGCTTGCACTAGGGTGTAAGTCCGTTAAGCAGGTCGTCAGCGTAACTTTTCCACCTAGCCCAGCCGCTTCTCGTCTCGTTGTTGCGACGTTGGATTTCATCACCAACTAGTGGCTTCGAAATTAGAAGGTCTTGTTTGTTTGGTGTTGCTTCCTAGATTTTTGTTTACTAGCGCTTGTTGTTTGTTTCTTGAAGTTGACCATAGGATTTTCTTCGCAAAGTCTGTCGCTCGTTTACAATAGCTCCTCCACGTCGTTCACGTAGAATGCAGGGTTTATCTCCAGAGCATCTGGAAGGTTCTCAACCCTTGCCCACAAGCACACCTGGAGGCTCTCCTCGACAAAGTGAAGTCCCAGTCGTCACCACACCACAAGTGGAATGCACTGACTCTCTAGAACATTTTCACATTACAAATACTCGAGAGGACTTTCGACTTCACCCTGATTCTGAGAGACGTTTTATGCGAGCAAACTCTTCTGGAGACTTAATTGTTGTTTATTCTGGATCTCCGTCTGGACCTGGAGACCAAGATCCTTTTTGGTCTACGGGCGTTTTTCGACGGGACCTTTTTGGTCCAGGTTCACCTGTCATTTCCGAAATCAACCCACCTGTGATTTCCGAAATCTCTAGTCCAGAGACAGTATCATTGACTACCGCTTATCACTTTACTGTCCCTGTCGAAATGACCCATCTTATAGCTACTTCGAGTGTTCCAACCGGTTTCCTTGCGGTTAGTCTTGCTCCCATCAACACACCGCGAATGCCCAATGTCAATCCAACACTACCACCTGGATACCGTGCGTTGAATGCTTCCATTCCTACTCCTGTGCAAACTCCATCCGGCTCTCCTAGTGGTCCTTCTTCTTCTGGGCACTTTCTTCCCAGTTTTGTCCCAACACTCCCTCAATTTCCTTTTGGAGGACCTTCTTTGTCTTCTACTGTCAATCCTAATCCTAGTGTCGCTATTCCATCATTCACTCCAACTTATCAGTTTCCGGTTGGTGGAAAATCTCATCACGGTAGTATAACTCAACCCCCTCTCAGTTGGCAAATGCCAATTGGAACATTGCCCTCCATTGATACACCACCTTCAATGGGAGGGGCAACCCCACCACTGGGAGAAGAGTGAACCAAAGATCTAGAATCACTAGATAAATTTTCTCTCCAATGTAACCTCCCATACAAAATGGCTACATGCTTAGACTAAACAAAATCCCAATAATATATGACAAAAGAACAATCCCAAAGGAGTTGCTTCAACATTTCTAGCTTGAGGTAAGAAGGGAAAAACCCATTTGAGATATCAATTTCAAACAATTGTGCCTTGGTAGGAAGGCGTTGATAAATGAATAGCCATGCAAACACCCGAAGTTTGTAGCTAACCCAAACTAACAACACACTATGGAATCTCCTGATCCACCATCTCTTCACATCAACATACACCCATCTTGTATTAAGAATAGGGATAACCTCATGCTACTAATGAAGAAGAAAGTATAACCTTCGAGAATCACACTGGACTAAGGGGATCCTAGAGGTCCACTCCTAATCATTCAAAAAGGGGCAAGGCATGTCTATATTAATTTTGAGAAGGTCCTCCCATGGAATAAGACTAACAATCTCCATAATAATATGTTGGTCCATAGAAGATAGGGAAAACTCACGAGCAATGGATTTCCAGTCCTTCTAAAAGTGAGCACTAGTATCCCACTAATCCCTCCAATAAAAAATATTCTTCTTACTCAGTCATCACCCCTGGAAATGGGGGATGTTTGCAACACATGTGATTTGTACCTTCTAACTCCAAATCAGTCATTTGGAAAAATCCCACCTTCCTTGACTACTTAACATCTACCACCACACCAAACCAACTACCTTCCTCCATGATGGCGAGATACTTATGATAATAAAGGATATTGAGACCTGGAAGCTATGAGGATTTGAAATTATGTCATGTAATCTGAAAGATCCCCTGATATTGCTAATATGTTGTCCCATGAGAAGATGATGCCTAAACATTAACTGCCAAGGAGAGCATCCCTCTAGACACCGAACCACCCATTTAGCAGCCAAGTTGCTACCTTGAGTCGCGATATCAATCAACCCTAAACATCCCTCATCCTTCCTTAGGTATAATGCAAACATGTTAAGGTACCATGCAGAGGCACTGAGCCCCACCATACCTGTTCCACCGATACAAACAAAGAAGTTGCTCAAACCTGTGAAACTGAGCTTACTGTGAAGCCAACATAATAGATAATAAATATGCAAGGCTTGAAGAATCTTGTTCATTACAATCAATTTTCCAACAAATGGAAGATATTTGCATTGCCCAAAAAGGATTTTACATTGCAAATGCTCCTAATACCAATCCTACATAACCACTAGAGAGATCCCCACACCAAAGGGTATGCCAAGATGTCTGACTATGACACCCGGATGGATGAAGGTCCAAGCAAGAAGAATCCAATTATGTGGTTCATCTTGACCAACCAACTAGTAATTAGTCTTATGAACACTAACCACAACCCCAAAGGCCGAATGAAAAACATACACGTAATCTCTAACATCAACTACTAATGTCATATTAAATAGTGGACAACAAATGCCATTTCTCACACTGCAGGAAGAGTGTCCCCTATGAATATGCCAATGGTATTGCCGACTCTAGTTAGAAGAATCAACATGTAAGTATAAGGCCTTTGACCTTGCACCTACAACCATCACTACATACTTTAGATGGATTTCAAAGGTCTAAGTAACTCCTCTTAGTTTGGGTTGTATGTATTTACACCACTTCTTGTAGATTTTGATACAAACATAGAGAGGGAGGCAAGTTACCATGAGGGATTATTATATTTATATTTTGTTGTAGGGATCCACTATGATGAAGAGTGTTGTTGTCACCAAGCCATACAACCACTCTCTTCCCTACTTTGTAATAGACTCAACCCCATTGAATGCTTCTCTTGTCATGTAGATTGGCTATCACTTTTGCACAGAACCCTAATGAAAGAAAGAAACGATTAAGAGCCATGTTTGAGGTTGAGATCCCACCAGATTGGAAAAACCTAAAACTGCAGTGGAAATGAATATTTGGGTGTAGCGGGCATGGGGGACCCTGACAAAGGGATAGGATAAAAATAAGTTACCACAATGACCTTGAACCTAAACCTAATGATAGGACCTGATGGTGGTTTGAGATCCAAAGTAATGGATCTATGGCCAGTTCGAGCCCCTACTCGAGCTTAAGTTCCTTTTCTATCCTTTCTTTCGTAAATTTATTCTTCTAATAATGATGAGAGGGATTGAAAACTACCCAATGTCACTTTAGGTTTGATACAATAGATTGGTGGGAAAGGGTGACATATTCCCTCCTCTCGAGACATCTCCAAACAAACATTCCCCATATCATTTTATGAAAGTTTGATGAATAGTTTCAGTGCAAACCAATGGTCGACGAAGGCTACAACGCATGTAAGAAATAAATTATTTATTTACTCTCATCTAATATCCACTTGACTGACATGACTTTATTGGAACAAATATTAGAGAAAGCTATGTGATCTATTATATTTTTTCATTCTATACTAATCGGGGAAATTTGGTTTTAGATTTTATTTTGTAATGTTTTGTGATTTTAGAATGAACTCATAATGGACGAGTACACATTTATTTATTTTAAATTTATTTATTTCACGTAATGTATTTTCTGGGGAAAACCGTCGGGTACTTCTCCTCATTTCAAACATGATACCTAGGGTAAATCAGATTATGTAGAATCTTGAAGCTTTTTCATGTCATTTATGAGAACAAAAATAGGGTGGGGAGTATAACACTTCATCATACAACCACTCGGGCTAGACCTAATTGACAATATGCAGTTATGCTATGAGTAGAGACATATCTTTTATGTCATGAAATTAGGAGCCAGTGCAAAAATATCGTGATTCAATATATCTTGGGAATTTTGTAATAACATTGATCAATGATAGTTCTTGATTTCAAGAAAGAGTGAATAAATAATTTTATTTTCTATTTATATTATATATTATTCTTTCATCCCCACTTTCACTCATGTAGCTCTTCAATTACTCGCACATGTTATGGTTTGCTTCACTCGAGAATTTCCAAGAAACCTCCAATTGCTATTCAGTTGTTACAATATGGTGAAATTTGTTATCCCACTATTACATGTGATCATGGACGTTGATTGTCCTTTTTGGAAAATATTTTATTGACTTTTTGTTCATTTGAATTGATAATCATAATAGGAATGCCATGGCTTTATTTAATTTCTCACCAATGTCAGTGATGAGTTTTAGCTCCAGGTAGCCATATTCATATAATTTAAGACAAAGAAGCATTTTTATAATTATTATTAATTAATTAAAATTTTTACCAAGTATTTATCAAATCTTTTTTTTTGTTATTTTATAATTTATATTCTATGATTATAATCTTTTAATTATGTCGAAGGCATGCATATAGGGACAATTTTTTTCCAAAGCCTATCAACTGATCAAAACTTGTCGTCCAATACTACCTTCCACATCACCTATCCACCTATCCTTTTTCTCCTTTGTTGTCCATGGGGATTCAACCTCATGTGTCGTCGGCCTGAGCAACTTTGTTGGTATCCCTCCTTTGTCTACTTCCATAGATCTCACAATTAAGATCACCACTGCCCATACTATTTGCATCCACCTGCCTCATACCACCTCATCTTCGCCTCGTCCCATGGATCTAAACAAATCCAATGCTCAAACGCCCATGTAGAGCTTGCGTGTTACCTTTCCCATGCCCATACTTTTCCCTTCCCTTATCGTGAATGGAGAATAGGCAATGCTCAATATTTGCTTCCAAAGCAAAACATATAACCCATGTAGCCATAGAAAACAAATCTTCCAAAATAGACATGACACCTTAACATCTAAAAAGAACATTCCCCCAAAGGAACTTCCTATTGAGGATAATGATTTGGTAGGGAACATTATCAATTACAATGAGAAAATATTATCCAAGACTGTCATTGGCTAGTATACAACTAGGCCATTTCATGAAATCTACCTAGATCTCTCTTTTATATGACAACTTGATAATTGTCTCCAAAATGAGTCTCAAATCAAGGATCAACCTTCCACTATGTCTGACCACCAAGACCAGCTCTATCTTCTAAAACTTGCGCTCGTACAGACTCGACAATGCCGGTGCCATCCTTGACAAACCCCAAGCCTTCTTGCCACCCCATATTTCTCAACAAGCTATTACCTATTAGAAGACATCACAATGTAATGGAAATTCAAATGAAATATGACTGTAATTACAAATCCTTGGTTCCCTGGGAATGAATGTATGTAGTACTTTGTACTTCTCCATCCATATCCCAAACACAACATGTTGTCTGCACCAATTGAAATAAACAATTCTCCAAACCCTTAAGCCATGATTGAGCTTTATCACTTGAGATAATTTTGTAGAACTAAAACTTAGAAATCACACATTGTGTATTTATGCAATTTCCTTGTAATGCCTCAGATGCCCATTGAAGATTTTATAATGCAAAGGATACTGATTAATTGATATTGCATTGGGTCTAGTACACAAATGTAAGACATGACATTTGTCGACTTCAACATGTACCTTGCTTTGATATTAAACATACACACTCTTAGATTTATAGGGAGTCGCTGGCTTAAAAAGACCACCCATCATGCCTTAGAATCAAGTAACCTATGAGTGAGCTGAGCGATAACTATGTGCATTGAGCCACCTGTCCTCTACCTGTCTGACTATCTTATTCCATATACCAAAATATCGGGTCCGAAAACCATGGACTAAACTTTGATTATGACCACTCTTGCGTCTCTTACCTTTACAAGTAGTACCAACGTGCATGTATTTTAACCTTTCCATGTGATAACTTTCTGATGCAGAAAAAAATGCACAAGCCCAAACTAATATGAACTACCTGATAAACTTGTAAACATAACTCTTTGATAGTTATCTCTTAGCTCTAAACCATGAATCAACATCTTAACTACTCTATTCTAATTATCATTGCCTGTAATTGAAAAAAATTACTCAAGAAATAAAATTCTTGAAATGAATTTAATCTCTGTGTTCACAACAATTCACGTCAATAGATTTAGGAGGCATCTTGGCTTTGTTTTAGATATTGTTGCAAAGTGATGAGCAAAGGACAATGCTAGATGCCCTGCAAGATAAGCATGTGTGTCTTGGTTATTTTTGCAAAGCACTAAGTTATCAACATTACAAGATGCCCCACAACATATCACCATATGGCCATGGCAACGGTGCTTTCTCTCATTAGAACATGTTTCATAATGATATATGTGTTAGTGGTTCTCTTTTTTACCACGACAATATATATTGATGTTGACACACATTAAAAAAAAATGCATTTTTTAAATGGACATTCGTTTCCACCACAACCATTTTATTTGTAAAAGCAAATGACTCTCCCTTTTGTATAACTGATAATCACTTCCTAATTTGTTTGCTATTTTGCATTTGTGAATTATGAGTTTCTTTTTCTATTTTCTATTTATTTCGTTCATGTCTTATGCAATTCATGGACTACGATTGAGAACAACACATATTTTAATACATTGTAAAACAATTACTAATATTTTCCTTGGTATGGCTTGGTAAAAGGTATAGTGATTTGTGGCTAACTATGAGATGCATTAAGACTCTTTAATGAACTAAGTTTCGAAAAGCTTGGTGAAAATATGTAGTTTTGTGCCATTCTTCATGGATTATGATTTTCAATGTTGATATTAGATTTCTAGCTTCCCACTACAACAAACTATTCAATATCCTATCTTTGATGAAACATTTTACTCGATATTATGCAATTGGTCTTTTGGATTATGACAAATGAGGGATACAAGAGAATATAACATCGATTATTGGCAAATAGTTGCAGGTTAAGCTGTCTATTGGGTTTTTATTCTTATATTTAAGGTAGAGATAGTTCCCGTACTCAAACTCATGATCCCTACTTATTCACAAATTTAATTCATGAAGATTACATACAAGATTATTACTCTCGTTCAGTGGAGCGAAAACACTCATTGTATGGTATGAAAGGATCCAAAGATCACGACAAAAAACAAAATAATTAAGAGGCATTTTCTTATGGTTCGTCACATAGAGTATTGACAAAAAAAACAATATTGAAATATGAAAATGGAAATCTAATAAAAAAATTTCATTTACCATAATTGTACTAGATTGCTTGATTGATTATGAATTTTTAGTATATACATTGTATTATTGAATTGAATATTATAAATTTATAATTAAATTTCAAACAAGAATAACAGTGACAAAGTAGGGAACTTTTGTCTTAAGATTATGTTTTGCTTAATTGATCAGGCATGTATATAGGGATGACTTTTGCCCAAAGCCCGTCAATTGATCAAAACCTGTAATCCAATATTGCCTGCCACACCACTTATCCACTTTCCCTCTCCCTCCTTTTCTATTTGTGGGGATGTGACCTCTCGTGTTGTTGGCATGAGTGGCTCCATCAATATCCCTCCTTTGTCTACTTCCATAGATCTCCCAATGGAGATCGCCATTGCCCACAATCTCCGTGTCCACCTGCCATATACCATCTCATCCCTGCTTTGTCCCATGAGTATGAGTGGCTTCAATGCTCAAACATCCATGGAGAACTCGTATGTTACCTTGCCCATGCCCATGCTTTACCCTTCCATTTTCAACAATGGAAAATAGGCACTGCTGGGTATTTGCTTCCAAAATAAAATATATAACCCATTTGGCCATAGAAAAACAAATCTTATAGAATAGACATGGCGACTTAACATCTAAAAAGCACACGACCCCAGAGGAACTTCCTATTGAGGATAAAACAATTTGGTAGGGAATATTATTAGTTACAACGAGTAAAGATTAACTGAGATTGTCATTGGCCAGTCTACAACTAGGCCATTTCATGAAATCTAGCTAGAGATTTCTTTTATATGACAACTTGATAATTGTCTCTAGAATGAGTCTCAAATCAAGGATCAACTTTACACTGTGTCTGACCACCAACACCACCTTTATATTTTGAAACTTGCATTTGTATAAACTCGACAATGACAGTGCCATCCTCGCCAAACCCATGCCTTTTTTCCACCCCATATTTCTCAACAAGCTATCACCTATTAGAAAACAATACACCATAATGAAAATTCGAATGAAATATGATTGTAATTACAAATCCTTGGTGCCCTAGGAATGAATGTATGTAATACTTATCCATCAATATTCCAAACAAGAACATGATGCCTGCACTAGTTGAAATAATCAATCCTCCAAACCCTTGAGCCATGCTTTATCACTTATATAATTTTGTAGAATTAAAACTCAAAAATCACCCAATGAGTATTTATGCAATTTCCTTGTGATTCCTTGGACACCCATAAAAGATTTTATAATGCAAAGGATACCAATTAATTGACAATGCATCAGTTATGGTATGCAAAGGTAAGACATGTCATTTGTTTACTTCAACATATGCCTTGCTTTGATATTTAACATGCACGTGTCTCTTACCTTTACAAGCCAACATGCATGCATTTTAACCTTTCCACATGATCAAAAGGTAAATATCTGAATAGGTGGATATCTATTCTCAAGGATTCATCCAAAACTATTAAACCCCACACATAATGCTTCTCTAGGCTTCATTCCATGTGATAACTTCCTGATGCATATAGAAATGCGCATGCCCAAAATGAGATGAATTGCCAGATAAACTCGTAAACAAAACTTTTAGATAGTTAGCTCTTAGCTCTAAACATTGATTCAATATCTTAACTACTCTAGTATAATTACCATTGTTTGCAATTGAAAAAAATTAGTCGAGAAATAAAATTCTTGAAATGCATTTAATCTTTGTGTTCACAACAATTCACGCCAATAGCTTTAGGCAGAGTCTTGGCCATGTTTTAGATATTGTTGCAAAGTGTTGAGCAATGGACATTGCTAGATGCCCTGCAATATAAGCGTGTGTGTCCTTGGAAGATTACATACAATATTATTGGTTGTGGCTATCCACCATGCAGCAGCCCAATCATTGGGAGGCTGCTGCAATGTATTTGGTCTCACATCCATCACATATACATTGCAGCAGCCTCCCAATGATTGGGCTGCTGCATGGTGGATAGCCACAACCCAATATTATTACTCTTGTTCAATGGAGGGGAAGCACTCATTGTATGAGTATGCATGGATATAAAGATCATGACAAAAACCGTGATAGTTAAGAGGCATTTTCTTGTGGTTCGTCACGTAGAGTATTGACAGAAAAACAATATTTAAATATGCAAATGGAAATATGATTAAACAGATTTATTTATCATAATTGTACTTTTAAGGTCACTAAAATTGATTATGATTTTTTAGTATATACATTATTGAATCGAATATTATAATTTTATAATTAAATTTCAAATAAGAATAATAGTTACAAAGTAAAGACCTTTTGTCTTAAGATTATGTTTTTCTTAAGTGATTAAAAAATAAAAATTTCATTATCATTATAACAATTCAAATTATAATTTTAATGCAATTTGAAATTATGTGGATTTTTTTAAACAAACATCCAATCTCTTAAATTTACCTTGAAATACACAACCACCTTCCTTTGATGGTATGAGCTTACACATTAATAACATGTATTTCAAAGCAATGCAATAATAAAACTTTGAACTTGTAGTAGTCATTGTATGTATGAAGATCTCCTTGAATTATTTGAATTTGTAGTAGTCATTGTATGTATGAAGATCATTACTGTAAAAATCAACATACTTGGGATAAATAAGTTTTATATGCCACGTCGAGAGGCAAGGACGATGCATACTAGGGTTTTGCAGTAATTGAATTTTTCGTGGGCAAGTATGAGGAGCTGGTGGACTACATTGGTGACCCGATGGAGGGGTGTGCCATCTTCACCTCAAGGCCACCCAATTTAACTCTAAACAATGAAAAAGTTCCCAAGCCTTTGGAGCCCATTGGAACTTCTTTAAACCTCGTTCCTAGCTATGGTTTTGACTACGAGAAGGACATAACATATTCTTATGGAGGATCTATCAAACCTTATAGATATGATCCTTTTGAATTGAATCGAAGGTTCAATTTGATACAAGTGAAATCAGGTGGTAGGACAAGTTTTAATGACTCTTTTATTTTGGTGCACATTATTTTGTCCTCCTCCAATATTATAGTAGATGGTGCATTTACTTGCAGGTCTATGAATGTGGAGGATGCTCAATCTATGGACTATGTTAGCCAATTCAATAAGTTGTGTGGGGATGAAACTAACCCATATTCATTTTGGCCTTTGGAAGCGAGCATAAGGGATGATCTTGTAGGAAACCCTAAACATCAAACTAAGAAAGGAGGTGAGGAAGGTGGACAGAAATGGAAAGCCTCTAGTCAAGTTAATCAGGGTATTTGTGGCAAGAAGTGTGTTAAGAAGAAGAAGCAAACAATGAGTTTAGTCTTAGGGGAGGATATTTAAATGCGTGAAGTAGTTGATATGTGTTGGGTATGTGTTATATTATTTGCACGACTAGCATTAGTGTCTGCTACGTTGCGTCGGGCGCACAGGGGGGTTTGAGGATTTTTTTTTTGCCTCAGGAAACATGTCACCTTTTTTTCCTCGTTTTTCATGTTGCCTCAATTTTCATTTCCATTGTTGGGCAGTTTTTCGACACATGGTTTTTTGCGAATGGTTTTCTATTTCTGGTTAAGGAATTAGGGTTGTTGACTAATCCAGGTCATTAGGTTAGGGTTTTGTATGCCGTTGAATATTATATGTATATTGTATAGTAAACAATGTATGGTATGAATGAATATAGAATATGTTGGTTTTTCCTGTTTGGGTTTCCAGGGGAAAAATATCTGTGTAATGTGAGTATTTTCCATTGTATCTTTTTTGTTCTTTTACTGAAAATCTGTTTGCAGTAAATAATTGTATAAGGTTAAATTCTAGATTTGGTATCAGAGCTATTATTGGCTTCAGGGGGACGCCTTTGTGGTCAAGGGTTTGGCTCGGGACTGTGATAAGCCTTGTTACAGTGGGAGATATGCGGTATTGATTCTTCAAGTGAAGATAAATGGCGAGCAGTTCAAAAATGGAGATCAAGAAGTTTAATGGGAAAAGTTTTGAGCAGTGGAATCTCAAGATGGAATATTTGTTGGTGGACAAAGATCAGTGGATGGCGGTGGATACAAGTACTGCACCTACAAGAACTTCAACAAATGACTGGAAAAACTTGGATCAGAAGGTGAAGAGCACAATCCGACTGTGTCTCTCAAATTTAGTATTATTGAATGTGTCAAAGGAAGCTACAACCAAGGTTTTATGGGATAATTTGGGGAAGTTGTATCAGTCTAAGTCCCTAATAAATAAACTATTCCCGAGAAAGAAGCTGTATAACCTGAGGATGAGAGATGGAGACTTGGTGGCAGAGAATTTGAATGCCTTCAATATTGTGGCAAGTCAGTTAGTATCTGCTGAGATTAAAATTTCAGATGAAGATAAGTGTACAAATTTACTGTGCTCTTTACTAGACTCATGGATAGTATGGTTGTGGCCATAGGTAGTAATACAACTACCTTGAAGTTTTATGAAGTGGTCTCATCCTTGTGGTCCGAGGAGATGAGACGAAAGAACATGGAAGGACATAACACATATGCATTATTTGCAAGAGGATGATCCCAAGAAATAAATAAATATAAGTCCTCAAGTGGGAGATCTAAGTCTAAGGGTAGATCTAAATATCCTAGAAATTTTGTAAAGGTATGCTAGAGATGTGGAAAAGAAGGGCACTGTAAGAAGCAATGTAGATCCAAAGTTGAGAAAAAGAAGGGATCTAAAGAAGCTCCTTCTATAGAAGAAAATACCTCCAATGAAGAAGGAGGGGATGTGTACTTGGCTTCTTCAAGCACACTTGCAGATCATGAGGCATGGTTGGTTGAATCAGGTCCATCCTTTCGTATGACTCTCCACAGGGAGGGGTTCTGTGAATATGAAAGGTATGATGGAGGTAATGTTTTCCTAGGTGATGACTCGACAACCAGAATCATAGGATGAAGAAAAGTCAAGTTGAGGCTCATAGATGGAAGGATTAGAACACTACTCGGTGTTCTGCACATCCAAGGATTGGTAAGAAATTTGATTTATGTAAACAAAATGGATGATGCAGGGGTCAAAACAATATTTGAAAAGGAAATCTGCAGGATGGTTCGAGGAGAAATGGTGTTGCTGAAGGGAGTTTGGTTTGGAAATTGATATAAGATGCAAGGAAGCACTATCAGTGATGGGTGTAATAGTTCCACTGTTTCTGATATTTGAGTTGAATAAGAAAGAACTCCTACATTCTCTAGATAAAAGGTTATGCCATGGCATCAAATACCGGGGCATATCAGAGAGAAGGGTCTTCGACTACTACACGGTAAATGTATGGTTGAAGGTATGTCTAATTGCTCTCTGGATTTTTAGTTCTGTGAACATTGTGTATATGGGAAGCAGAATAAGGTAAGATTTCCCTCTGGTGCAACGAGTGCATAAGGAATTTTATAGCTAGTTCACAGTGATGTGTTTGGACCTGTGTCAGTTCCATCATTGGGAAATATGTGTACTATGTCTCATTTATAGATGAATTCTTGAGGAATACTTGGATATATTTTCTCAGGAAGAAATCTGAAGTCTTTGATAGGTTTAACGATTTTGAAGTCTCTTGTTGAGAATCAAACAGAGAAAAGAATTAAGGTGCTGAGGACAAATAATGGTGGAGAGTTCAGTGGGAATGAATTTGAAGAATTCTTTAAGAAGTGCGGTATAGCAAGGAAGAAGACTACTCCATATACACCTCAACACAATGGAATTGCAGAAAGGATGAACGAGATGTCAGTGGAAAAAGAAATGTGCATGCTCAGTGGTGCCGGGTTAGGGAAAGAATTATGGGCAGAGGCAGTGGGTACTGCATGTTACATAGTCAACATATCACCCTCATCACCAGTAGATGACAAGACTCCACAAGAGGTATGGATTAGTAAGAAACCTTCTCTCACACATCTCAAGGTATTTGGCTGTGAGGCCTATGTTCATGTTCCAAAGGAAAACATGAGTAAGCTAGATAAAAAGGCTGAAAAGTGTATCTTTATTGGGTATAAAGATGGTCTTAAAGGTTATAAGCTTTGGAACCCAAAAACTAAGAAGGTTGTGTATAGCCAAGATGTGGTATTTAGAGAAATAAAAGATTTTGTCAAACAATATGTCCTACCAAGTAAGGAAGAACCAAAAAAAATAGAGTTTGATTTAAAGTATGATGAATCAGACTCTATAGAACAACAAGAATCAGAAGAAGAAGATCCTCATACTCCAATATTGAGGAGATCGGAAAGGTATAATCCACCTAATTTTCATTCAATTTTTGTTTTGCCTATTACTGATGATGATCTTGGAACTGTCAGGGAAGCAGTGGATTTAGAGGATGGAAAACTATGGAAAAAGGCCATGGATGAAGAAATGGAAACCTTGGAAAAGAATGAGGCTTGGGATCTAGTGGTGTTTCCAACTGGAATAAATCCCATTGGCAAAAAATGGGTATTTAAAAAGACGTTGAATGCATAAGGCAAAGTGGAGAAATACAAAACACGGTTAGTAGCAAAGGGTTATTCCTAGGTTGATGGAATTGATTTTGGTGATATTTTTTCTCGTGTTGCTAAGTTAACTTCTATTAGATTTCTGTTATTTGTTGTTGCTAGATTTGATTTTGAAGTAGAACAGATGGATGTGAAGAGAACACTCCTACATGGGAATATGGAAGAAGAAATCTATATGAAGCATCCATAAGGCTTTGCTGTGAAGGGAAAGAAGGAGCTGGTATGCAAGCTGAAAAAGTCCTTGTATGGTTTAAAACAATCACTGAGGATGCGGTATAAAAAATATGATACTTATATGCTGGGAATTGGCTTCACAAGAAGCAAAGAGGATCACTGTGTGTATTTTAAATTAATTGGTGATCATTTGATTTATTTGGTATTGTATGTGGATGACATGTTGCTGATAGGAAACAAACATGAGATTATCCATGATGTGAAAATTCAGTTGTCCTCTAAATTTGATATGAAGTATCTCAGTGCTGCAAATTTAATTTTGGGCATGGAAATTAAAAGAGATCAGGAAAAGAGGAAACTCTGGTTAAATCAGAGAAAATATGTCAAGACAATATTGCATAGGTTTAATATGCATGAATGTAAATTGATCAAGGTCCCTATTCCTGTTGGTGTAAAGTTATATGCGGATCAGTGTCCCAAGACACAAGAAGAGGAGGAGGACATGTCTCGTGTTCCATATGCGAGTGCAGTTCACAGTTTGAGATATGCAATGGTCTGTACTAGACCAGACATTGCACATGCAATGGGAGTTTTGAGCAGGTATATGTCAAAACCAGGGAAGGAGCATTGGACAAAGGGTTTTCAAGTATTTGCATGGCACTACTGGCTATGGATTGTGCTACCAAGGAAGACTAGGATTGAAAAGAGTAGTGGACATACATGGCTTTTTGGATGCAGATTGGGCTAGAGATCTGGATAATAGGAGATCTACAAGCGGGTATGTGTTTAACCTATTTGGAGGAGCAATCAATTGGATGAGAAAAAGACAGTCTATAGTGGCACTTTCAACTACATAAATTGAGTACATGGTAGCCACTCATCCAATCAAGGAAGTAGTATGCTTACAAAGATTGTGTTCAGGTATTGGGTTGGTACAACAAGCTGTAAGGATATGTTGTGATAGTTAGAGTGCAATTTTTCTAGCAAACAACCCGACTTATCATTGAAAGACAAAGCATATTGATGTTCAATATCACTTTGTTAGAGAGATGGTTGTAGAAAAGAAAGTGTTGTTGATGAAGGTGGACACTTTGAAGAATGTTGCAGATTCATTAAGAAAATCTGTGGACACTGTAAAGTTCTCTTGGTGTAGAGGATCTATGGGAATTGTTGCCCTGGATTGTTGACTATGTAACCTTGTAACCCCCTATATGCAAAGAAAACAACAAGTGGGAGAATGTTGGGTATGTGTTATATTCCTTGCACGACTAGCACGAGGGCCTGCTACGTTGCGTCAGGTGCGCAAGGGGGTTTGAGGATTTTTTTTGCATCGGAAAATGTGTCACCTTTTTTCCTCATTTTTCGTGTCCATTGTTGGGCGGTTTTTCGACAAATGTTTTTTGGCCGATGGTTTTCTATTTTCGGTTAAGGAATTAAGGTTGTTGACTAATCCAGGTCATTGGATTAGGGTTTTAGATGTCACTGGCTCCTATATGTATATTGTATTGTAAACAATGTATGGTATGAATGAATATAGAATATGTTGGTTTTCTCGGTTTGGGTTTCCAGGAGAAAAATCTCTGTGTAATGTGTGTATTTTCCATTGTATCTTTTATGTTTTTTTACTGAAAATATGTTTGCAATAAATAATTGTACAAGGTTAAAATCTACAATATGGTGCACTAAGTGTTGGACGATAGAATTTTTGGCAAGTAAATTGCGAAAGGCATCCTTAAAGAATGATTAAAGGAACAATAGGAATCCCATATTGGTTACGTGTCAGATTTCCACATTTTGTTGCAGGGTTGGATTGCATTAATTCTAAAGACAAAGGATAATGTTTCAATAAATTTTGGGAACCGTTGAAGATGGGGAAGTACTCCCTTAACTATGAAAAATGGAATCATTGTTTTAACCCTCGTTCAAATAAGTCAATAGTGAAACTTATTTGGATGAAAGTGCCCGACCTTCCATTGGAATTTTGGTCCTTGGATGTCTTTAAGGCTATTGGGAATAGTTCAGACATTTTATTGGATGTTGATGACTATTTGATATCCCATATTCTAATGGATGTTGACTTGAGGGAAGGGTTAGTTGATGAGATAAGTTTAGAAGGAGAATATTATTGTTAATTCTTGGATTACATAGGTTTGGAATTTTGTTGTTATCGATGCCATACTTAGGAAAGTTGGTTAATTATTGCACACTTAGAATTTATGACACAAGCTTAGAAGAAACACGAAAATGAATCCAACTCTTTTATGAAGAACATGACTCAATTCTCGGTAACAGTAGGGGAAGTCAAGGGGAATATCTCTAGGTTGAACTTGGTACCAATGATAGAGGTGAATGAGGATTCAAGAGGCATATACAAAGTTCCAATTCCTTCCAAGAGAGTGGATGCATATTTTCAACCAAAATGCAATTGGTGGATAAAATCACCTCTAAATTTTGGGTCTCCAGTGTTTTTAGATAAGTCTTAAACTCCCATTCGAACTTTGTTTTCTTAGTTATTGGATCTCAATCCTTGGATGTATATTTTTTTCCAAATGAGGGTTCCCACATGAAGGACCTAGACCCGAGTCTAATTTTTGGAAGACCAAAAAGGGCACCTTCCCTTTATATTTCTAAAATGGCCACCTCTAAGGGTTTGGATTGGGGTAATAGGGTCTTTGAAACCTAGTGTTGATAAAGGAACCCAAAGGGGGAGTTGAAGATCAATATTCCTTTTTGGGTGAGGGATCTAATATTCTTGAGCAAGGGAACTATCATTTGAGACCTAGACAACCCAGTGTAGTTAATCTTGAGGAGGGATCACATGGTGTTCTAAGTTAGGATGGGAATATAGTAGTTATATCTCATAATAGTGGAAGAAAATTACGAATTTCCATTGCTCAATCCAAGGCATGGAAGGAGGTTCATTAGGGGAAATGAATGACTCTAGACAAGGCCCTTAGATCATGTCAAGCCCATATGGAATTGGGTGCCCATGATCATTATGTCCTTCAATGTAAGGGGTCAAGGTAGCCCATCAAGAAAAATAACACTGAGAAGATTGCTTGACCTCCATAAACTTGAGATAGTTTTGATACAATAGACAATGGGGATGGGTTCTAAGATCATAAGTGACCTATCAAATTTCACGCGAGAATGGTATTTTATATATGTTGATTCTAAGGTAGACCAGGGTGATTTGGTTACATGTTGGAAAAATAGAGCTTTTGAAATGTCTAATTCCTTAACTCTTGACTTAGGTATTGCAGTCAAGCTCGCCTCACAGAAGATGGGGGAAGTTTTCTGGGTTCTTAGTATATATGGGCCATATGATGAAACAATGGATTTTTGGGAAGGATTATTTTCCAAATATCCATTTGAGTAGAAAAAACATTATTATAGGAGGGGATTTAAAATTCACCTATAACATAGTTAAAATATATGGTGAAGCTACCATAGTAGATCATCTATAAGACTTATTTTTGATTAAAATGGAGGGGGTTGGACTAATTGTTATTGAGCCTATTCAAATGGCCCATGCATGGAGGAATCCAAGGACTCGAGACTCTAGGGTGACAAAGAGGTGTGATAGGTTTTTAGTCTTTGATTCTCTTTTATCTAATCTATTAGGTTTAGAACTTGGAAAGAATCTAGTGGGATTCAAACAACTTTCCAATATTTTTTTTTCCAGTATGGTAAGGGTGATGAAAACCCCCCTAGTCCCTTCAAATTTAACTTTGAATGACTAGGGAATAGAGAGTTTGTAAATCTAGTTCTATGTGGAAAGACTATGACGAGTCATCAACAAAATAAACTAGTATACAACTCACTACAAATCTTAAGGAAGTCACAAAGTTGTGTCTTTGTGGGATTATGCCAAGGGGAAGCAAGATGATGAGGAGCTAGGATAAATAATTCTTGAAACAACGAATTTCATGAGACTAATTTAGCAAGATTTAGCAATGAAAATGTAAATTTTTTTTATGAAGGATTTGGAGCAAAAAGAGAGGAAATTTTAGTATATGAGGAAGCTTAGTTGAGGTTAAAATCCTAGCCTTATGGCTAACTAAGGGTGATGAGAATGCAAAATTCTTTCACCAATTTTATAATCATAGGAAAAACATAAACACCATTTGGGATATGAAGAGAGAAGATGGCTTTGTAGCTACCACCTTCAATGAAATAACTGACTTAAGGGTTGCACACTTTGAAGGGATGTATAAGGAGTATAATAAGATTAATATAATTATATTTACTTATTGTAATAATTCAACGATCATTGTACCCACACAAAAGGTTATGACCCAATTGTTCCATGGAGTATAAATTGTTATCCATCGGTCATTGTAATTTAACATGAAAATCATAAATAGATATCTATTTTAATTGGTTTTCTACAATTGGTATAAGAGCAATATTCTGGGAAAAATTGTGGGAATTAAGGGTGCACATCAACCATTTTGTCTTCCCAACTGTTACAGCTTTATTTTCTTGCCTAGGGACACATGAAGGACCTGTTATCACATAAACTTGTCAGAGTCCCGTGGGTTTGTGTTTTCTACCTAAGTCTGTATTTTTCCCTGTCTCTATCCTTTTCACAAACCAAGTCTTAATTTTCCCCTTCTGTCGGCAAAGTTCTTTTTGTTTGCCCCTTTGTGTTTGAGCACTCATCTTCTTGGCCTCTATCACTGATCCTTTTGTCTTCCCAAACTGACAACCAGTTGTCCAAATCCTTGATCGTGCAAGACGCAACCATGAACACAAAGCACAACTTTCTTAAACAGTCTGTTTCGGGATTGAAGCATAACCAGAAGGCAGTTTTAATCTTTCAGAGCCAAATTTTCCGAAACTTTCGAAGTGGCCAAAGACCCGAAATGGATCTGAGTCCTTGATCAACAAGAGCCGCATGTCATCAGATCCCTAGCTCCGGAGAATTTGCTTGGAGCAATTAAAGTTTGACTATTGAAAGGCCCGAAGGCTGATTCACGAAGCAAACCTCAGCCAATGTTTTAAAAGGGAAGATTTGATCCATGGATTTGGAGGGGGACATATTTGAGCTGATGATCATGAAATCCTCATCCAAGATCATGATATCGATGACCACAATCCATTGAGAGAACGCAACATGCTCGGGCGATAAGTTTCTTGAGAGGTCCCGCAATTGAAACCATGGTAAGTCAAGAGTGATATGTGGCGAAGGGAGATGGATTGTGGGCCCAAAAGTGGTCTAAATCCAAACCACCTTTCCGTGGCCCCACAATCACGCACTCATATAGCATCCTATCCAAGAGCAGCGCATGGTCATTGCTCACTCATTGGGGCATGCGAGTTTTCTCCAAACACCTCGCTCCACATCACCCCTGCGCATACGTTATCAGACTGCCACCTGCAAAGCTCGCATTGGTCACAGAAAAAGACCATTCATGGCCTCGAGGCGTCAGGATGGACTCGCAGAAGTCATTGGCACCGTCTGAGGACAATTATGGGTTTCAGGCCCAATCCTAATCCCAATGAAGACAATTATTGAAGATTATGGGCAATAGTTGAGACCTCGCCTCATCCCATAAATAGAAAACGTTGTAGAGAGCACCCATAAAGGCACACTTACGATCCAAAGCTTCCTTATGGGAAATTTTTTCTGTAAAGCACAAAGCTATGCCTGGCTCGCGTCTGACATCATGAAGTCTGGACAACCTGACAGAGTGGTCACCGAATGGAAACTTTGAATGCAGGGGTCCGATCACATTCCTGGTGGTTGCAACATTTTTAGTATATATAGGCAGTTTAGATATTTTGTTAAGGTCGAATGGTTGAGCTAGGCTCCCTGCTATTGTAATATTTTTATGAAGAACACTGGTTCTCTGGTTATGTATTTGTTTTTGAGACATCTTGGTTAATCTAAGTCATATGTATTGCTCCATCTTATTTGCCTCTGATAGTGAGAGAGCTCATGAATAACTGATTCACATGAATTGTTATAACTGTATTATGATGAATGTTTGATTATAGTGATGTTATAATTTCTTTCATCTTCCTTGAAATTTGAATCCAAGAGGATATTGTGTTTGAGTTTTTCCTCCTTAGGTTGGTTGAAGACCTGATGCTCATAGCAAACCTCTACACTCTCCTCACCAAAGTCTTCCCTCTATTCACCCTTACTCCAACTTACTAACTAAAGTTGATTCCATGCCTCAAATGCTTGTGGATGCTAGTCCATATTTCTAAGTTAGAATGTTATTATCATTGAGTTTGCTCCCATTTGACCTCTTTAAAACCAACCTGTGATATATAAACTCATGGGTACTGGGCTTACCTTCAACACAATATGAAGGTGACTTCTAGTGCTAACATTTCTGGCGCCATTGTCGGGGAACGAATTGAAGGCATTTTCGTGGAATAGAACGACAAAGAAGCTCTGATTCTGAAGGTGCATTAGATATCAGTACCATTGAAGATTGCAACTTGCACCTGGTGACCCCACTGTTTCGACTCAACTGTTTCAGTTCTGTCTCCTAAAGGCAGACACACGAGGTCAACTTCACTTCTACCTCTAGCAACGTATGAAGTTGACCCAGAGGAAATTATCAGAAAGGGAAAGATCGCTCAAAAAGGTATCTCTACTACTGTATCAATTTTGTCAGATAATTTGCATAATCCCTCTTTACAAACTCCAGTAACTGTTTATGATTCTCCTATTATACAAACTACTGGAGTTTCAAGAAATTTAAGTTATGGGAGTTTTCCTGCCGATATCTCCCCTCCTATTCTGGGTTTGGAAGGAGAGAGCTTTGACAACCCTTTCTCCCTCGAAGTTATGAAGTGGAAGGAGAGAGCTTTGACCTTAGAAGAATTTCCTACTCCTCCTCCTATTAGAGTTGCTACAGTTACAGAAGGGGAAACCCTTGTTACCTCTATCCCCTCATCTTTATCTTCTAACGCTCAACCTTTTCCTTTTTCTCCCAGAAGCACAACCCTAGTCTCGCCCGTCCGAACTCCATATCCTCCTGGTTCTCCTCTAGTTCACACCCAAATGGCAGGTGCTAATCCTCCTAGGAACATGATGGCTGGGATATTGGCTGCTAGATACGCCCCTATGGTTTTAACTCAGTCTATAAATGCTCTCCCAGCCACAGACTACCTTAAGTACATGCCCCAGTTCATAGGAGAGGGAGACGTGACTGTAGAAGAGCACCTTGCATCCTTTTATAGATTTGCAGAGATTCAGGTCATCGAAAATGAAGATGTGTGGATAAGAGTTTTTGTATAGAGCCTCGATGGTGATGCCAAAGACTGGTTTAAGGACTTTCCTCCTAGATATATTGATGAGATTGTTGCTCTGGATGATTCATTCTTAAGACACCGGGGGAATAAAAAAGATCTCCTTTATTATATTACAGAATTCGGGGCACTTAAGAGAGAAGAGGGCGAATCTGTTTCAGACTTCTTGAAGAGATTTAATAAGTTGTATAAACATATTCCCACAGAAGTTAAACCTACAGAAACCTCTGTCAAGATGACTTATGATAATTCTTTCGACCCTGATTTTTGCCTCCTATTGAGAGAAAGAAGGGATACCTCCTGTTAGGACCACACAATGTACCTTTTTTCTCACACTTTTTGCTACCTTTACACCCTTGTTTCACTCACATTTAAACTCACATTATCACCTTACCCTATCTTTCCAAAGGTATACAACGTCTCTTCTCTCTACTATATGTTTAATCTGTTTTGCATATAATTTTACATTACTCTCGTACTTAACCATTGATCAGAAATGTATAAGTGCTGAAACAGTTCGAACTGCAGATTAGCATTGAGGCATGTTGCTGAAACAGTTAAAGCACGCAACCCCTATGGCTGAAATAGTCTGTGCACTACAATGCTGAAACAACAACTCACACAGAAGAAGCTGCTACACTCTCCGTGGTCAACAATGCTGAAACAACAACTCACACAGAAGAAGCTGTTACACAGTCTGTGGTCAACGATGCTGAAACAACAACTCACACAGAAGAAGCTGTTACACAGTCTGTGGTTTACGATGCTGAAACAACAACACAAAACTGTTACATCGACCACAACAGCCGCACCTTGAGCTAGCATTAACCATCGCTGTTGCCTGAGACCAAGTTGCTGAAACAGTCAGAACGCAAATCCCGTGGCTGAAATAGCCCGCGATTTGCGATGCCGAAACAACATACAACAACAGTAACAAGAAGACAAATAAAGAAGCTGTTACTCCAACCACAACAACAAGACCTCACTCAACACTTGTAATAGCATTCTGTTGCGAGAGACTAGGATATCCTATTCCAGTTTAGAAAGTCGATCCGACTAAGAATAAGACTCAGATGTACACCTATAAATTGTTGATCAAATTGTATCGAAGGGATTCTCCTCTTTAAATAAGAGGAAATCATCATTACAGAGGATCTTCTATTTTAACTAAGAAAGGATTTTACAGAGAAGGATGTGTTTTACTTCAGATTGTAATATGATACAGTTGACAGATGAATAAAAGACTGTTCTGAGCATTTCTCTCTAGTTCCTTTCGTTTCAG
>ML779604.1:583917-602398 GCA_009831015.1 Picea engelmannii | reverse complement strand
ACTATATGACCAAATGGGTGGAAGCTAAAGCACTCCATAGAGAAACTGAAGAAGCAGTTATAGATTTCTTATTTGAAGACATCTTCATCAGATTTGGAGTGCTAAGAGAATTAGTTACAGACGAAGGACCTCCTTTCACTTCTCATGGTTTTAAAGCCACCCTTCAAAAATATCATATTCAACATAAAATGACTATAACATACCACCCCCAAGACAATGGACAGGTGGAAAGCACAAATAAAGTAATAGAAGCCATTCTCACAAAAACAGTGAAGGAAAACATGAAGGATTGGTCTCACAGACTCCCTGAAGCATTATGGGCCTATAGAACTACCTGGAGAAATACTCTAGGATTCTCTCCCTATGAATTAGTTTATGGAAAGTGTGTTGTCTTTCTTGTGGAATTTGAAATCAAAACCTTAAGGACTGCTTCAGCTGGCAACCTTGATTTGACCGATGCACAGACAGCTAGGTTGCAGCAGCTTAATGAATTGGATGAAAAAGACTAGATGTCATTCATCAGACAACTATGATTCAACAACAAAGATCAAAATGGCATGACAAAACTATCAAGCATAAGCAGTTCCAAAAAGGTAATTGGGCCCTACTGTACGACTCTCGGTTTAAAGAATTTCAAGGGAAACTGCGTACAAGATGGCTTGGACCCTGCGAAGTAGACATTGTTTTCCCCAATGGAACAGTAAGGATCCTCACAATCAATGACTCTAAAACACCATTACTTGTAAATGGTCATCGGCTCCGCCTGTACCAACACCCTATTTCCAAAGAAGATTTTAAGGCCACATGTGTGGCAGACTCTCATTACCTCTTTTTAGAGGGGGCTCCTACCCCTCATTGCAATTAATTCTTTTAATTCAATTTCTTTAGTATTAGATTAGATTTCGTTTACTAATAATCCCTGTCAAGAAATACCATGTTACAATTGATTTTTGCAGATTCTCGATTAAAGCAAAGGCCTACTAAGGAAGGACGATCTTACTTCAAGAAGAGCAAAGCTCCCCCATAGCTGAGACACCACTGTTCAACAACCCTTCGCCATTTTCCCATTGCTGAAACACCACTGTCCAACAACTTTTCGCCATTTTCCCCATTACTGAAACACCACTGTCAACAACTTTTCACCATTTTCTCCATTGCTGAAATACCACTGTCAGCAACTTTTTGCCATTTTCCCCATTGCTGAAATACCACTGTCAACAATCCTTCGCCATTTTCCCATTGCTGAAACACCACTGTCCAACAACTTTTATCCATTTTCCCATTGTTGAAACACCACTGTCTAACAACTTTTCGCCATTTTCCCCATTGCTGAAACACCACTGTCAACAAATTTTCACCATTTTCCCCAGTGCTGAAATACCACTGTCAGCAACTTTTCGTCATTTTCCCCATTGCTGAAATACCACTGTCAGCAACTTTTCGCCATTTTCCCCATTACTGAAACACTAGTGTTCAACAACCTTTCACCATTTTCCCCATTGCTGAAACACCACTGTTAGCAACCTTTCACATTTTCCCATTGACGAAACAACATCGTTCAACAATTGTTTCACCCTTCTTTCTATGGCTGAAACACCACTTCTTCAGCAGTATTCTGCAACATCACTCTTCAACAAACATTTCTCTGTTCCTCCTACGGTTGAAACACCAACTTTTCGGCATTTTTTTTTGTCAATAAGCTTTTGCGCTCTCATACTACATTTTATCCTTCCATTCAACAAATCCTTGATACAATTCATCTAACAAATCAAAAGTCTCCGCCACGGCCACTGCAGAACTATTATGGATATGCATTATATTTTGTTTGAAGTATGAATCAAAAGGTAAAGGCGAGGTATGTAAATTTTATGTAAATACAATTAAGCTATAGTTAATGAGAAGATTCCAACTCATTATTACCACTCATGTAAAATCATTATTAGCCGCACTTGAAGGGGGGGAGGAAATATCGAACTTTTATACCATCATTTCATACGTATCAACCACCATCATTCCTTTTTACCATCCTTTCGTTTGTTTCACCACCATTTGCATGCCTTCACCTGAAACATTCACTCTGCACATAAGCTGTTACTCGACTCTTTGACGGTGTATTTCACTGAGCTGTTAGCTATGGGATGCCCTGTTATACGGTACGAACCCGCCACGACAGCTCTGTTAGAACTGTATCCAGAAGCCTATCAAATTTTTCTGCAGGTAGGATGACTCGGTTATTTTTAGAGACTCCAGGGGTTTGATCAACAACAGGTTCTGCAATTTGCTCGAAATCTCCAGGAAGATCATTCCATTGTTCAAGGGGTTCGGATTTCAGTTACAGAAGAGGATATAGCGCAGGTTTCGGGTCTCCCTACCAATGGCATTCGCTTGTTCAGCCGCAAACATATCATCCTGAATGCCCAGCAGGATTTCCTCTTGCCAGGGGAACAAATTGAACCTAAAGGCCGGGGTGTCCGACTTAGCTCGTTGCCACCTCCATGGCCGAAAGTTGCAAAATTCGTCAAACACTACCTTACCTGCGAAGGCCGATACGAGGTAGTCTACCGACACGATTTTGTCCTGTTGTCTCATTTACGGCATGCTAGATTGGTGAACATTCCTTATTATCTGCTCGGTTGTCTTAAGAATATGTCGCACTACTGTAAAAAGGCTAAAGATCCCGCCCTTTCACTCACCCATCACTGGCTCGTTCAACTTCTTATCCAAAAGGGTTTTTCCCAACAAAACCCTGCACTAAACAACCCACCCATAGATCCCCAAGAAGCTGCTGAAATTCCTGAAAATCTTCAGGAACAACAACCACAAAACCCTCAAGATTCTCCAGAAATACCTAACAGTCCGCCTACAGACCCAATCAATTTAATTAACCCCCCTACCATACCAAGCCCGCCCCACATTTTACCAAAATCATCCACTCCTGCCCTTCATATTCTTAGTGATGATTCTAAACCAGACAATTCTCCCTGTCCCATCATTGAGGAAAATCCCCCACATAAATGAAAGCAAATTCCTTTCTTTCTGCCCTTTTTATAAAGAAAACGAACAAGGGCCTCAACAAGGGCAACCACTACTGCCACTGCCCTAAACCCCCAACCCATCCGACTAATACCCCGTACACCTCCAACCTCCCAAATGCCGAAATCTTTGCCTATTCCACCCACGGGCACTGAAACACAAGAACCATAGGCCCAGTGGGTTGCAACATCATCCGTTTCAAATTTAGTAGTTGAAACACAAGAACCAACTACTCATCAAGTAGCTGAAACACAAGAACCAACTACTCATTCAGTAGCTGAAACACAAGAACCAGCTATAACTGTCACACAAGAACCAGCTACAGCTGAAACACAAGAACCAACTGCTGATATTGATACTGAGACACAGGAATCAGAGGCCCAGGGTGCTGCAACATTACTTTCTTTACATCAAGATGCTGAAACACAAGAATCAACTGCTGATCCTGTAGCTTCTCCACAAGAACCAGCTAGTGCGGCTATGACTGCTACACAAGAACCAATCACCCTTCAACCAGAACCAACAATGGCCTCTGTCTTACAAGAAAATGAGTTCCTAAAGTCTGAACTAGAAGCCTACAAGCAAGAGCTAGCCGCAGTAAAGGAAGCCTATGAGAAGGAACTTAATTTGTGCACCCTAGCTCGCATAGCGACCATGTCAGAGGGAACTGCAACTGAGAATCCGTGTAGAGAATATATGTGCAGTCAATGTGGGGACATCTACTATCAAGCAGGCTACAAAGTAACTCAAATTCCAATGCCAGAATCTTCCCCTGCACCTTCAACTTTTGCAGTAAAAGAAGAACACCCTGCTGTTACACAAGAACCAGCAGGACCTTCCAAAATTAAGACTGAGCCCTGGCTTGCAACAAATGTCAAATCTGAAACCCCTGCTTTTGTTAATAAAGCTGTACAAACATTGCCTATTGATGAATCTGCCCCTCCCATCCAGATCAATACCCACACATTTGTGGAACAAGCCACTCAGACCCTATCTCAGCCTACTACTTGCAACGCTGAAACACAAACTCAACCATGGGATGAGCAGGCAATAATAGAGAAATGAAAAAAAGAGTCTGCTGTTACACAGGCCAAAAGCCCGCAGGAACACAGACAAATCTGGATAAATCATATCTACTCAAATTGGGAAGCTTTGGAGCAAACACGCCGAGAATCTCGTGCCCTTAAGAAACAGAATAAAGAACTAAAAGGCAGATTGCTCCTGATATTTGACTTGACACAAAAGTTATTGGCTGCAAGGAAACCATCCTGCAATTACTCTATGTTACTCATGGAACGACTTACATGGTTTCAGATCAAATCAATCACAAAAGGCAGACCCCATGTAGTGTTAAATCCAACAGATTTTGGCAAAACCTTTGCAGAAGCCTCTGCTATGGATCAACACCTCCTCTGTGAGGCATATTTTCATAATGAGGCTATCCCTGAGAACCGACAACTTAACCTTAACCCTCTTGTCGGTGACATCCAGATTCGCGCACTCACCTCCTTCCTCAACAATCAGATTATATGGCAGGATGACTTTCTAGCTGCCAAGCATAACGAGGATAATCGCCTTCTCTGGATAAGGCCAGAACCACAAAATGCAGCCACCTTTGTTACAAAGTATTATCAGTTTTTAAAGAAACCAGAGATGACTCAACACATTCAGCAATTACAGACATCAGTGTTTCGGGAGTGTCAACATTTCATTAAATCCACAGAGACTGCTGCCCTACAGGAAAATAACATGTTTTGACAACAATCTACTGGGAAAAGACAAGAATACAATCCCTTCAACCCTACTAATCTTGAGATAGCAATCTCCAGGGTACCTAGCTACATCAAGTGTGTTCGGCAATGTGCTGAAAGCTGGATAGGGTACCAGTTTCATTTTCCTATCCTATGGATGCCAGCAGAGAAATATCAAGTCCATTATAAGTTGCCCAAAAAGGTCGAAACAATAGCTTGGCAAAGGTTACAACGCGTTCAAGGGTTCAGAGCTCCAACAAACATCACCTTCCACAGCTACTGCTTGAGTAACTTGCACGCTCAAAGTCGGTATTCAGATTCTGATTCAGAGTGAAGTTGCCTGAGGACATGCAACATTTTAAGTTGGGGGGATGTTAGGACCATACAATGTACCTTTTTGCTCACACTTTTTGCTACCTTTACACCCTTGTTTCACTCATATTTAAACTCACATTATTACCTTACCCTATCTTTCCAAAGGTATACAACGTCTCTTCTCTCTACTATATGTTTAATCTGTTTTGCATATAATTTTACATTACTCTCGTACTTAACCATTGATCAGAAATGTATAAGTGCTGAAACAGTTCGAACTGCAGATTAGCATTGAGGCTTGTTGCTGAAACAATTAAAGCACGCAACCCATGTGGCTGAAACAGTCTGTGGACTACGATGATGAAACAACAACTCACACAGAAGAAGCTGCTACACTCTCCGTGGTCAACAATGCTGAAACAACAACTCACACATAAGAAGCTATTACACAGTCCGTGGTCAACGATGCTGAAACAACAACTCACACAGAAGAAGCTGTTACACAGTCCGTGGTCTACGATGCTGAAACAACAACACAAAACTGTTACATTGACCACAATAGCCGCACCTTGAGCTAGCATTAACCATCGCTGCTTCCTGAGACCAAGTTGCTGAAATAGTCAGAATGCAAATCCCGTGGCTGAAACAACTCACGATTTGCGATGCCAAAACATCATACAACATCAGTAACAAGAAGACAAATAAAGAAGTTGTTACTCTAGCCGCAACAACAAGACCTCACTCAACACTTGTAATAGCATTCTGTTGCGGGAGACTAGGATATCCTATTCCAATTTAGAAAGTTGATCTAACTAAGAATAGGACTCACATGTACACCTGTAAATTGTTGATCAAATTGTATCGAAGGGATTCTCCTCTTTAAATAAGAGGAAATCATCATTAGAGAGGATCTTCTGTTTTAACTAAGAAAGGATTTTACAGAGAAGGACGTGTTTTACTTTAGATTGTAATATGATACAGTTGACAGATGAATAAAAGACTATTCTGAGCATTTCTCTCTAGTTCCTTTCGTTTCAGGGGAATCTTGTGAGAAGGGAGGGCCCACCTTCTTCACAAGATTCACCCATTAGCTTTATAGTGTGTTAGTGTTATTTCTGTTCATGCCTTGATTAAATTATGTTTTGCTGAAACTCTACTTTACTGAACTATGTTTTGCTGAAACACTACTTTACTGAACTCTGCTTTACTGATTGCTACATTGTTTTCATATGATTCATGCTTGGGTAATTGTTTATCATTCTAGTTATCAATCTTGTTTGGTGAATTTATGAAAGTGTGCTAATCGGAAACAGGTGCTGAAGATTCCTGCTTGGGGAATAGGGTCATGTTCTCTGTTAGAGATAGTTAGCCTTCAGTGCATGTCAATTATTTCAATTGGTAATGAGTTTCTGAAAGTGTGCTAATCAGAAACAGGTGCTGAAGATTCCTGCTTGAGGAATAGGGTCCTGTTCTCTGTTAAGAGGTAGCTAGTCTTCAGTGTGCGTCAATCATTTCAATTAGCAATGAGTTCATAAAAGTGTGGTGATCGGAAACAGGTGCTGAAGATTCCTGCTTTGGGAATATGGGTCCTGTTCTCTGGTTATAGAATAGTTGGTTTTTCCTTTTGCAGTGTCTTGAATGATTTCTTTTCCAGTTTGTTATTTCCTTAATGTAATCCAGGATTCTTTGGACAATTATTCCTTTAAACATTGAACTCTGCAATGGGTAGATTGCTTTCCTGTAATTCAAGTTAGAACTTCAGTTTGTTCAAGGCAAAGTGTGATTAATATGTTTTTACTACAACTCTAGGTTGCTTTTGAGATTGAGCATATATAGTGCGTGATTACCTTTGAAATAAAGAGACTTCCTTGGGTTAACAATTTATGTAGCACTTGATTGTTTAGTTAAATAAACAATTATAGTGATCAACACCTCCTTGGCTCATATGCAAGATGCAACCCTTGAATAGAATCCAATATAGTGGTAGCTGACAAAATCAATGGTAAAGATGATAGAGAAAGAGGAAAATTTAGGTCCAAAACTCTGACTTCTAGTTCCTCTGTTGCCCCCCGTCAAACGGATGAAGTGACCAAGCTATTGAAATCACTTTATGCTAGAATGGAAAAGGTCGAATTAAAAGGAAATCAGAGCTATAGGAATTCCCAAAATACTGATAATAGGGGTGGTTTCAAAAGACCAACTAATGCCCCTCAGATCATCCAAAGAAATCAGAGAAACATGGACAAAGATGATCAGAAGATCCAAACTCCTCTCCAAAATAACCTAGTTACTAATGAAGATGAAGAGGAAGAAGATATTGATCCTGAGATCCATTTCCTTGGAGATATCTCTTCATCCCCTCATTTAACTAAGTCTGCATATGAAGAGGCCCTCATGAGTAATCAACTGAATGAGCTAAGAAAAGGAGAAAAGACCAGCAATAATCCGAATAGATATAACCTCAGATCCAAGAAGAAAGAAGCAAAGCCTGACATTCTTGAGCAGCCTGCTAGAGTTGAGAAACTTGCTAAAGATATGGTAGACAACAACAAAGAGAGGAAATCACACAGCCCCCCACCAGTTGTCAAAGGTACTATCCTAGAGGTGAAGGAGATTTTGAATTCTCCCTCCTCTTTTAACCTTGAGCATGAGGTTCCAAAGATTAGAGTCCCCATACCTCTCTTAGAGTTAATCAAGCACGAGGATTTCAAAAGGTGCCTATCAAAAAATTTTCAGCCCGAACCTGCACCTCCCTCCACAGACTCTGTTAACCTCCAAGATGAAAGGCCAGTTGTCATATCAGGGCCTTTGGTGGAGAATAGAGATGACTCCTCCCCTCCCTTCTACACATCATTGAACATCCATGATAAGGTGTTGCATAACTGCTTAATGGATTCAGGGGCATCTCACAATCTTATGCCTAAGATTGTCATGGAAGAGCTCGGGTTGGAGGTGACAAAAACCTACCATGACCTGTATTATTTCGACTCCAGGAAGGTGAAGTGCCTTGGGGTTATCAAAGACCTAGACGTTTCTATGTTCTAGTTGCCGATGAAGAGCGTGGTCATGGATATTATAGTGGCTGATGTTCCCCCTAAGTTCGGGATGCTCCTATCTAGATATTGGATAAAGAGATTGGGGGGAACCCTGCAGATGAACATTTCATACACCACCATTCCTATATTTGAGAGTGGACAAAGGAGACTCTACAAGGAAGCGTAACTTGCGTACATCATCAGTGATGAAGAAAACCCCACCAACCATCCTATTTTTTCGTCTGACACTGATTTGGGATCCAACATATTGAAACTGACTGATACTCTTGAACCTTCTCTTGAAATCAGAAAACAATCCATTGCTTCTTGTGAAATACCTCCTCAAACTACCCCTATTTGGAAGATGTTCTTTGATGGAGCCTCTTCTAAGGAAGGTGCTGGTGCTAGAGTAGTCTTTGTTTCACCGTGTCAAGAGACCATACCCTTGTCCTACAGGTTAGAATTTGAAGCTACCAACAATGTGGCAGAGTATGAAGCTCATGTTTTAGGTTTAAGGGCTGCAAAGGACATGGGAATAGAAGAGCTATCAGTATTTGGAGATGCAGAGCTAATTATTCATCAGATCAAAAATATTTATCAAGCTAATCACCCTAAGCTTAAGACTTACAGGAATGAGGTGTGGGACCTAATTGACAATTTCTTCTTAGCTTTCAACATTCCGTTTATTCCAAGAAGGGAGAATACCATGGCTGATTCTTTGGTTGTTTCAACAAGCCATTTCAGAATCCCATTGCCACCTAAAATCAAGTATGATATAGAGGTGAAATATAGACCGTCTATACCTGATAATGTCAAGCATTGGAAGGTATTTGAGGATGATCTTGAGATCATAAAGTTTATTGAATCTATTGATGAGTTATCTTCATTACACATAGATCAGGATCATGATTCCGAAAGTAACCCTCATGCTGATATATTTTTAAATAAAATTGCTAATCACCATATTGTTCAGCTGCCTAACAACCACATTCCAATGGGAATAGTTCCTTTAGAAAAATTGTTTGATGGGAATGATGTGGCAGTAAAGTCTAAAGACTCAACTGATGATGCTGATGTATCTGAGTGTAATATTGGTATAGAGAAGGACCCAAAATGTGTCAAATTGTCAAGCAGTCTGTCAAGATAACAAAGAGATGAATGCACTGAGCTGTTAAAGGAATTTGCTGATGTGTTTGCCTGGACATATAAAGACCTCAGAACATATGACACAAGTATCACCGAGCATAAGATCCCACTGAAGGAGGAAGCCAAACCATTTAGGTAGAAATTGAGACAAATAAATCCTATGCTATTGCCTATTATGGAGAAAGAGGTAAAAAAACTTTTGCATGCCCAGATTATCGTTCCTTGGATATTTTTTGAGTGGGTGGCCAACTTGGTCCTAGTGAGAAAGAAGAATGGAGAAATCAGACTTTGTGTTGATTTTTGAAATCTGACCAGAAGCTCTAAGAAAGATAATTACCCCTTGCCCAAGATGGAACACATATTACAGAGGGTGAATGGTGCATCCAGGATGTTTATGATTGATTGATTTTCGGGCTACAATCAAGTCTCTGTCTTACCTGAAGATAGAGAGAAGACAACCTTCACCACTCCTTGGGGTACATTCATGTACGCTAATATGCCCTTTGGATTAATGAATGCAGGAACAACCTTTCAACAAGCCATGGACATATCTTTTATTGGAGAGAAGGACAAGTTTGTAGTCATTTATTTAGATGACATAAAAGTGTTCTCACAATCTAATAAAGAAAATTATGATCATCTGAAAAGAGTCTTCTTGAAATGTAGAAGATTTGGCCTCTCTCTAAATCCAAAAAAATCATTATTTGCCATGAAAGAAGGGAAATTATTGGGGCACATTGTGTTAGCTGAGGGAGTAAGGATTGATTCAAGCAGGGTAGAGGCTATCCAAACTTTGTCACTCCCTAGATCCAATAAAGAAGTTCATTCTTTCTTGGGGAAAATTATTTTTCTGAGAAGGTTTGTTTCAAATTTTGCTGAGTTGGTGAAGTTTATCACAACCATGTTGAGGAAAGGAAATGGAATCAAATGGAATTCTGAATCTCATTACTCTTTTGACCAAATAAAGAAGGCCTTGACTGAAGTACCCGTGCTCATCAGTCCTAAATACTCTAAGGAGTTTCTGATTTTCTCTTTTGTTTCATTTGACACAGTAGCAATTGTTTTATTGCAGAAAAATGTCGAAGGGTTAGAGCAACCGATTTCCTTTTTCAGTAGGGCACTGAGAGATGCTGAAATAAAGTATGACATCATGGAAAAGAAGGCCTATGCTTTGGTTAAAGATCTCAAATATTTTAGAGTTTATGTACTACATTCAAAAGTCATTGCATATGTCTCTTCAGCCTTCGTGAAGGAAATCCTCATTCAGCCTGACATAGACGGAAGAAGGAGCAAGTGAATTGACAAAATACTTGAATTTGATCTTGAAATAAAGCCTACCAAATTGATTAAAGGTCAAGGTCTAGCTAGGTTGTTGGTTGAATCTAATTATAAAGCCTTGGGGGTTAATTTCATCAACAATTGTTCAGAGAATCATCAAGCTGAGTTCTCTGATTAAGATCCTAAAGTCACACCCCGTTGGCAGGATGCACTTGGTACAAAGACATTATATTTTTCCTACAGAAGTTACAGCCTCCTGATGGCATGGGAAAGAGAAAGGTAAGAGATTTGAAGCTCAGATCAATTAAATATTGTCTGATTGATCAAGTTTTATATTGGAAAGACCCTTTAGGAGTGCTTTTGAGATGTCTAGACCGACAAGAAGACCAAAATATTATGTATGGTTTTCATGACAATTTATGTGGGGGGAATCACTTCTGGAGAACCACAACCTACAAGATTCTCAGGGCTGGGTATTTTTGGCCTAGTCTCTTCACTGATGTCTGTGCAAAGATCAGGTCTTGTGTCAAGTGTCAGAAATTCTTTGGAAAGCAACAACTCAAGTCTTTGCCATTAAAGCCTGTGATAGCTTCAGGACCCTTTCAGCAGTGGGGCCTAGATTTTATTGGGGAAATTCATCCTGCTTCAAGTGGTCAACATAGGAGGATATTGACTGCCACATACTACTTTACTAAGTGGATAGAGGCCATCCCAACAATAAATGCTTCCCACAAGATAATCATTGGTTTTATTGAAGATATTATGGCAAGATTTGGTTGTCCAAACATAATTGTCACTGATAATGCTGCAACTTTCAAAGCTGAACCATTGATTAAGTTTTGTGAACAGTTTGGAATCACATTGATTCACTCTAACCCTTACTATGCCCAAGAGAATGGACTAGAAGAGTCCTCTAACAAGAGCCTTATTAAGATCATGAAAAGACTGTTAGAGGACAACAAGAAGGCATGGGATTCGAAGCTTAAATTTTCTTTCTGGGTTGACAGAGTGACAACAAAGAGATCTCTTTGTATCTCTCCTTTCTAGCTTGTATATGGAGTTGAAGCCATTTTTCCTTCTCAGCTTGCCTTACCTATGGTGAAATTTTTCCAAGACTACTAGGGAGAACCAAATGATATGATTAGGATAATACAACAATTGGTAGAAGTGCAACATATTAAAGAGAAACTACTGGACAAAGCATATAACCATCAACATAAGATCAAGAAGGCCTTTGATAAGAAGGTGACCAAAGAGGATTTCCAGCTGGGAGATATAGTACTCAAGTGGGATGCACCTAAACAAGACAAAGGCAAGCATGGTAAATTTGAGGCCTTGTGGATCGGCCCCTTCAAAAATTCTGACGTTTTTTCAAATAACACTTACAAGCTGCAGGATTTGAAGGATGCTGAAGTTTTTGGTAGCCTTGTAAATGGGCATTTTCTAATTTTTTTTTTTACTTAAGCCATGAGTGGATTCCCATGTCATTGTAAATATCAATTTTCTTTTGTTTTCAGTTTTTATAAGTGACTCCATAACCCAACAACTAAGGCACTGGAACTACTGGTTCTTGGCAGCTTGCAGGGAGCATGCCATCCCCTGTGGAGCCAAATGTTATCACATAAACTTGTCAGAGTCCTGTTGGTTTGTGTTTTCTACCTAAGTCTATATTTTGCCCTATCTCTATCCTTTTCACAGACCAAGTCTTAATTTTCCCCTTCTGTCGGCAAAGTCGTTTTTGTTTGCCCCTTTGTGTTTGAGCACTCATCTCCTTGGCCTCAATCGCTGATTCTTTTGTCTTCCCAAACCCACATCCAGTTGTCAAAATCCTTGATCGTGCAGGCTGCAACCATGAACACAAAGAACAACTTTCTCAAACAGTCTATTTTGGGATTGAAGCATAACTAGAAGGCAGTTTTAATCTTTCAACGCCACTTTTACCGAAGTTGCTGAAGTGGCCGAAGGTCCGAAGTCCCGAAGGCCCAAAATTGATCTGAGCCATTGATCAACAAGAGCTGCGTGTCGTTAGATCCCTAGCTCCAAAGAATTTTCTTGGATCAAATAAAGTTTGACTATTGAAAGGCCCTAAGGCCGATCCGTGAAGCAAACCTCGACCATTGTTTTGAAAGGGAAGGTCTGATCCATTGATTTAGAGGGGGGAAAACTTGAGTCATTGATCGTGAAAGCCTCATCCAAGATCATGATATCGATGACCACAATCCATTACGAGAACGCAAAATGCTTGAACGATAATTTTCTCGAGCAGTCCCGCAATTGAAACCATTGTGATTCAAGAGCGATACATGGCGAAGGGAGATGGATTGCGGGCCCAAAAGCGGTCTAAATCCAAACCACCTTTGAGAGGCCCCGCAATCACGTGCTCATATAACATCCTATCCAACAACAACGCATGGACGTCGCTCACTCGTTGGGGCATGAGAGTTTTCGCCAAGTACCTTGCTCCACATCACCCCTGTGCATACATTATCAGACTGGCACCTGCAAAGCTCGCATTGGTCACATAAAAAGACCATTCATGGCCTCAAGGCGTCAGGATGGACTCGCAGAAGTCATTGGCATCGTCTGAGAACAATTATGGGTGTCAGGCCCAGTCCTAATCCCAATGAAGACAATTATTGAAGATTGTGGGCAACAGTTGAAACCTCCCCTCATCCCATAAATGGAAAATGTTGCAAAGAGTAGGCATAAAGGCACACTTATGATCCAGAGCTTCCTTATGTGCATTTTTTTCTGTAAAGCACATAACTATGCCTGGCTCGCGTTTGACATCATGAAGTCTGCACAACCTGACAGAGTGGGTGCCGACTGTAAAATTTGAATGCAGGAGTTTGATCACATTCCTGGTGGTTGAAACCTTTTTAGTATATATAGGCAGCTTTGATATTTTGTTAAGGTCGAATGGTTGAGCTAGGCTCCCTGCTATTGTAATTTTTTATGAAGAACATTGGTTCTCTGGTTATGTATTTGTTTTTGAGACATCTTGGTTAATCTAAGTCATCTTTATTCCTATATCTTATTTGCCTCTGATACTGAGAGAGTTCATGAATGACCGATTCGCATGAATCGTTGTCACTGTATTATGATGAATGTTTGATTATAGTGTTGTTATAATTTCTTTTAGTTTCCTTGAAATTTGAATCCAAGAGGATCTTGTGTTTGAATTTTTCCTCCTTAGGCTACTTGAAGACCTGATGTTCATAGTAGACCTCTACACCTGCCTCACCAAATTCTTCCCTCTATTCACCCTTACTCCAACTTACTGACTGAAGTTGATTCCATACCTCAAATGCTTGTGCATGCTAGTCCAGATTTCTATGTTAGAACGTTATTATCATTGAGTCTGCGCCCATTTTACCTCTTTAAAACCATCCTGTGACATATAAACTGATGGGTACTAGGCTTACCTTCAATGCAATATGTAGGTGACTTCTAGTGCTAACATGACCCATTGATGATTCACTTCTAACACACACTCTTCTGCAACCGCCTCCTACATGTGAGGTTTTTGGGATTTGTTTCCATTTTTCTTTAGATCTATTCTGGGATTGGGATTGGGAGGCTGCAAGTGATTTTTAGTTTGTAATTTGACCCCTATATAACCATAATTTTTTCTTTTTGTGTGTATTAAATGGATTTGAGGTTTGGTTTCTTGAAGTGCATTTTTTTTCTCTTTGTGCTTGCTACTCGGATAACAGTGACCTAGGTAGCTCCTTTTGTATATATGGTTGGATCTGGTTGTGTGTTGTAGTTCCTTTTTTGTATATTTCGTATGTGAAATTGAAAATTTTGCATGCCACCACCAGTTCTCTTTTTAATGTTTAGGTGCATTGTTGTATTTTAAGATTTAAGAGTGTTTTGGATTAATGGTTTATTGGAATTGAGTGATTGCTATCTTGTTTTAATTTGAGAAAAATAAACCTCTTGTTCCTTCCCTTAGATAATTTTCATTGAAGAAAAATAAGTGCATTTATTGCATTTTCATTCTTTGTATTTCTTTGTATTGGAAAGAGTTAAAACACCACTAAAGTTGCATCTATTTCTCTTGAGTAATCAACAACTTAGGAAGAAAAAACACTTGATCTGAAAGTTATTAGAGTTTTTTCTTCACAAAAAACCAACATTAGATTAGGATTTAGGACCTTGGTGCAGATTGGAAAGTAAATTCTCCAAGGCCACTTAAACTGAACCTAAAAGTCACTAGTGAGAGTACAAATCCATTGTCACAACGTGTGTGTCGGGAAGCTCCTCTAACACTAGAGTTAAGCACAAGGTCACATTTGGGGAAGTAGGGTGATATCCCCTCTTTGCTTGTCTTGGTGATTTATAGATTGCTTGGATTACTACATGTACGAGGGTTTGAAAAGTGCCCACACCTCTATGCGAGGTAGTGCTCTTGAAGATTTAATGAGATTAGTTTCCTTACCCATACGTGTGGTCTGACCTTCGTCTGTTTGCATGACCAATTGTGAGGTCATAACCATAGTGGCCTTTCCTAGGTATCTACATAGGTGACTACAGGTGGGAAGTTCCTATGATACTTAGGGTAGATGTTGAACCTCTGTTTCAGTTCCCCTGGAGGGTTCCCGCCTTAATAAATGTCAGTTTCACTGGTAAGGGTTATTACATGTGGGTTACTATAATTATTCCTCACACCTTTTCTCGACAATATTTTGGGGACTTCACATCCCTTAGAGGTTTGGTTTTTGGAAGACCCCTTTATCCATTGGTTTTCCTGTTGAATTCTAGATTTTCTAGGGGTGTGCTCTGTGGTGAAGTATGCGTCTAGTTGACCATAGGTTGCTATTTTCTAGATTAAAACACACTTTTCATTGTGGTTGAATAACACCTTTTCCAGTATCGTAGACCCTTTACTCATTTGGGTGAATAGAACTATTGGTCTTTTGTTCTTGGTTTTTAGAAATCCTCATATAATGTTGGGTGTGAGTGGTTTATCCGATATGGGAAGACCTATTCCTTTACCATCTAGCTTTGTGGGAGGAGTCTACTTAAATCCTTCCTTACCATCCATTGGTGGGATAGTTTCTTCCATGACCATGCCAAGTACATCCAATTGTTCCATTTGGGGTATGCCGTTAGTTACATCATTTCCCTCCACAATATATACCCAAGATTTTTACATCCATCGTGTTGTTGTAAGTGCCCTCATATGGATTTGTTTCCAATGGGGGGAAAGGCCTTGGTTTTTCTACCAAAATTGGATTCCCTTCTATATTTGGTAACCATATAGGTAGCTCGGTGATACTGAATGTTATTTTCCCATTTGGTTGGAATTTTAACCCTGGGTCTAGTCCTACCCTTAGTGTTTTTCCTGATCCTGGGGTCAGTTATGTATATGGGGGCACCAATGTACTGTAAATTCTAACCTTGTACAATGTCTACTGTAAACAGATATTCAGAAAAGAACAAAAAAGATACAATGGAAAATACAAACATTACATAGAGATTTTTCTCCTGGAAACCCAAACCGGGAAAACCAACATATATTATATTCATTCATTGTGTTACATTGTTTACAATACAATATACATATAGGAGCCAAAGACATCCAAAACCCTAACCCAATGACCTGGATTAGTACAAAACCCTAATTCCTTAACCGGAAATAGAAAACCATCGGCAAAAACCATGTGCCAAAAAAACCACCTAAATACATGACACGTTTCCTGAGGTAGGTGTCACGTTTCTTGAGGCAGAATTTTTTTTTCCAAGGGCGCTGCCCCCGGACCCCCTGTACCCCCCCTGTGCGCCCGACACATACACTCAGACCCTACTACTTTTGCAAAGAATATAACACATACCCAACATGTACTTGGGGGCAGTTATGATGGGGGATCAATGCTACCATACCCCACTAAAACTCCCTTTGCACCTGATGCTAGTATTGTGCTAGAAAATTATTATATGAACGCCAACCAAGGGACCCCTCCCAAAGGGGGATCTTTCTCTTTTCCTTCCTTTGTAACTGTTGGTACCCTTTGATGGCCATCTTGAATATTCCTGGATTGTCTATGGGGCTATTGTTTTGGTTGGAGACCATTCTGAATGTTCCAAATGCTCCTAAAAATTCTTTTCCGATGAAATCTATTCTTCCTCCTTCTACCTCTTATGGTGAAACTTAATCTCCTAGTAACCAAAAGTCTAAAAGGAATAAAATGAGGAAGAATACGAAAAGGTAAAGACAAAGGGAGAAGTCACCATCCATTGCAAGTCATATTGGAGACACGTCACCATTCACTACAAGTCATATTGGAGATGAAAAACCAACCACTGCAAGTCATGTTGGGGGAAACACACTAGTCATTGCAAGTCATACTGTAGACAAGCAACCAACCACTGCTATTCATGCTGAGGGCATTTATATTCCAAAGAAACCTATACGGAAAAGACATAGGCCTAATTTACCTTGTATAGTATGCAAGGGAGATCACCTTATTCATTTACGTCCTCTTATTCCAGAGATAAAAAGAGCATGGTATCAGTCTGAAGGCTCTTTTACTCTAGCACCACCTTTGGTTTCTCAAAAATCCACTCAACCATCAATTGATGAAGTGGTAGCACCAATGCAATCTTCGGTTGATCCTAATCCTGTTTTGAAGAGTGACATGTCTACCACATATGTTTTCTTTATTTCTAGTTTAGAACCTTCTGAACAAGGGGGCACCCCACTCACCCAAACATGCTCCATCCAAGTCACAAGAGTGTTTCCTTCGCTTGGAATAGTCTTGTTAAGCCTCACCTTCCCTCTTTTATGCCCTTCCAAATAAGGGTAACTATTTATTCAAAAGATATCTACAGAGTATAGTAGATGAAGGATCCTCTGCAAGAATTTTATCCTCCTTGGCTCGGAAAGCTATAGGTTCTCCCAAGCTTGTGTTAGTTGTTGGTTTTTGATAGAAGACCTAGTGAATGTGTGGGGATTCTTTCTTAGTTCCCTATCATGTTAGGTCAAAATACAATTATGGTTGATATGATAGTGGTGAATGGCCCATTATACTTCAATATGATTCTTGGGCATGATTATGTCTATGCTATGAATGCCATGGTGTTTATGCTATTTCAAGTAATGCATTTTCTGTTAGAAAAACAGGACCGCGGAGCAATAAAATAAAACAAATGCGGAAACAAAACACAGAAGATACACAATACAAGAGAGACACAGATTTACGTGGTTCACCCAGTGTGGGCTACGTCCACCAGAGAAATTGCCAGGTCCTTTCTTTATTATTATCCAGCAAAATGAAGGGATACAACCTACAACAAAACCCGCTGTAACTTCCTCTTCTTTCTCTCACAGTCTCCTCTCTCAGAATACAATACTCGCCAACATGCATAGCCGCAATACATTTCCCTCATAAAAGAGGTTTTCCTTCTAGGGCAAAAAACCCTAACATAATCTCTATCGTTAGATCTACGACCTTATAATGAACGGTCCAGATTTACAATGAAATTACAATATACTTTTACAAGGCAATTTTTGCTTCGGGGGCTTTGTCCCCGAACCCCCGCTGGGGGCTCGCTTGCCCCCAGACCCCCCAGCCGGGGGGATAGCCCCCCCAGATCTCGCAGAGGGGGTACCCCCCCTCTGCACTCCCCTGCGTGGAAGAGTGTACATACTTCTAGGGTGTAAATACTTCATGGGGCATAGACATGGCTGAAAGTAAAAGACCTCTAAATCAGGGAGATAATCAGGCTCCACAACCAACAATATCCCACTTGGAGACTGATCTCAACAACTCCACCACTGTTGTATATGCTGGACTCTGAACCTTCTTGGACCTAACAAATTTCTCATCTTCATCTTCATTCTTGAAGACCAATTGAAACTGAGCAAGAACTCAGTTTCTCCCTGGTTACTCCCTTTGTTAACATGTCTGCAGGATT
>ML779604.1:559164-569607 GCA_009831015.1 Picea engelmannii | reverse complement strand
ACACATACAATACACTCTTGGAGGGTAAGCAAGTTCCCAATTTTCACCTCCAGGATGCCCTGCTTTGTCACCTGGGACACCTTTGTGTTCCTTCAAGCGAGCGTGCCAAGATGATTTGGGAGGCGCACTACAGTCGGGTCACTAGGCATTTCGGGGTCAAGAAAACTGTGGCAGTACTGCAAAAGTATTTCTATTGGCCGAACCTTCGACAATATGTCGGGAAGTACATCAAGTCCTGCACTGCTTGCGCCATTGCCAAACCGACCATTAAGAAGCAAGGCCTCTATACTCCGCTTCCTACCCCCAGTCGACCTTGGGAATCCATCTCTATGGATTACATGTCGGGCCTTCCTTCTACTAAGCATGGCAATGACTGTGTTTTTGTGGTCGTCGACCGATTCTCGAAGATGTCCATTATGATGGCCTGCAAAAGAATATCACAACAGAAGCCACTGCTAAACTCTTCTTTGAACGAGTGTGGGTACACTTTGGGATCCCACAGTCTATCATCTCAGATCAGGATAGTAGGTTCCTCAGTACGTTTTGGTCCAGCCTCTAGTCGATGCTAGACACCAAGCTCACCAAGTCCACAGCTTTCCATCCGCAAACTGATGGCTAGACAGAGGTCGTCAATTGGATGATCATACACATTCTGCACATGTACAATTCAAAGCATTCACACACATGGGATGACAACCTCACCTATGCACAACACAACTACAACCGAGCTCTCCATAGCTCAACCAACCACAACCCCTTTTAAGTGGGCTTGGGATTCCAGCCACCATGTCCCATTGACATAGCCATGCCATTTGTGGCTACTCAGGAAGATTCAGCTCATGTCCAATCTGAGGCTGATAAGGCAAACAACTTTATTGAGCACATTCAACACATTCGCCAATAGGTTCATGACATCTTGTACATAGCCAATGCTAAGTACAAGCAGCGACATGATCAACATCGGGTGCCACACAACTTCCAGGTGGGCGATAAAGTGTGGCTGCATTTGCAAAAGGAGCGCCTCGCTGGACCCCACCGCAATCTTCGTCCGCTCCGATACGGGCCGTACACCCTCACCAAGGCTATAGGGGAAAATGCCTTTGAGCTTAGCATTCCACCATTCCTTGGTCTGCACCCAGTGTTCAATGTGGACCGCCTTCAACCCTACTGTCCACCTCTACTAGACACATCCGACATGGCAGAACAAATCACACCAACAGAGTTAAATCCAGATTGCATGGAACAAGCCATAACTGATCAGATCATGGATACACAGATTAAGCACACCCGAAAACAAAGGATACCGCTATATCGAGTTGTCAAAGCAGACCAACTCCTTCACCAAGGCAAATGGTTCACCAGGGACCAAGTTCAACATAAGTTTCCTCATCTCATGGAGGAACTCAACGCAATGGGGACCATTGCTTCCTAAGGGGAGGAATGATCCAGGTGGGTATTGGTGGCCACCCACCTATTCCACTTGGACCCCCACCATTGCTTCTTTTAGTTTTTCAGTTTCCGCACAGTTTACTATTTTTAGCAGTTTTTCGGGTCCTGAACTTTCGGAGCTGTTTTGAGGCCTTAAACGATGTTTTTTGGGAAAACGGGGAGCAACATGGATCGTAGATGATGTTGCTCACCCAAAAGTTGTATTCCTAGGATAGATCTTTCTAACGAGGTATGGAACGCGTCAAACGAAGATCGTATGCCAAAGTTACGTCGCCGGGAAGTTGATGTACCAACTTACCCAAACGGGGCCCATAGTCTTGGCGTTTCATCTCCTAGGGTTAGGTCTTTGGATGTTTAGGGTTTTCCATTGTTTCTCAATAATAATAGGCCTTCAAGCCTCATTGTAACACACAATTCATAGGCCAGTAGCCGCCACATCTCTTCTTAGAGATAAGCTACCAGCGCCCTAGCTAGTTTATTTCCATTCCGTCTGTAATCATATTTCAGTCATTTGTTATTAATGAAATGAAGTCTTATTTCCACTGCATCTCTGTGTTTATGTGTATTTCTGTATTTCATTGTGTTCCTACATAAATCCGGATCAAAGCTAATGATGGTCTCTCATGATGTGTTAGTGGCAATCCAAACTTGGAAAAACAACAATCTGTTAACTTGGAGGGATTATTTAAGGAACTTTTACAATGAATTTGAATATGGTGTAAGAAGATGAAATGTAGGAAATTGAATTATCTTTCCGAATATACAACTTTTATTCATATAAATTATGAATAACTATGTCAAATTTGATTTTTTCTAACAATTGTATCTTATTTTTCCAACAAAATATAAGGTATATTTTTTTGTTCGTGCAGGTGTTGAGTACCTTAATGATGAAATTTCATTCCAAAAAATTGTATACTTGTATAAAACCCATTTTTCTAGTGCAATGTATTTTTTGGAAACTAATAATATTAATTTTATATATTTTTTAAAATTATCAAAGTCAATATATCCTTGAAATTACAACGTCTTTTGTTTATGTATGCTAAGAGGGTATTAACATGATAAAAGAAAATAAATATTTTTTTAGATCATATATATCGGTCTCCTCTAGTGCAACATATAACTCATTCGAGAAATGGTTAAGCCGACAAATTGTTTTTAATCATGAGAATTATTGGTCAGTTGCGACTAATACTCATGGATATGGGTCATAGATTAATGACTTACACTACGCAGTTAATCCTGAAAATGATATCTAATATGTTGCATTGCGGAAGCCCCTCTATGCTTAAATAATAAGAGTGAAGGGAGATCTAAGTGGATAGTTCATAAGGCACAATACTTGCTAAGGTTTTGCAAATTGGGTAGCAAGCTAAGTGGGCTTGATTACGGGGAAAACTCTACATTTAAGCGCGCTTGAGCCAAAGGCGTCCTGGGATGGGTGACCACCTAGGAAGTCCTGGTTATCGGGTGCAAGCCCCAGAAGTGATGATTGATACTATGTGATTCATTTCGCTGGTTTCAATCCCATTTCTTCACCCCTGTGAGCATCACTCGATGCAATGAGTGCTAAGTGGACTATTCAAATAATGAGAATTATGGTCAGTTGCGACTAATACTCATGGATATGGGTCATAGATTAATGACTTACACTACGCAATTAATCCCAAAAATGATATCTAATATGTTGCACTGCGGAAGCCCCTCTATGCTTAAATAATAAGAGTGAAGGGAGCTCTAACTGAATAGTTCATAAGGCACAATACTTGCTAAGGTTTTGCAAATGGGGTAGCAAGCTAAGTGGGCTTGATTATGGGGAAAACTCTATAGTTAAGCGCGCTTGAGCCAGAGGCATCTTGGGATGGGTGACCACTTGGGAAGTCCTGGTTACTGGGTGCAATCCACGAAAGTGATGATTGATGCTATACGATTCATTTCGCTGGTTTCAATCCCATTTCTTCACCCCTGTGAGCATCACCCTATGCAATGAGTGCTAAGTGGACTATTCAAATCATGAAAATTATTGGTCAGTTGCAACTAATACTCATGGATATGGGTCATAGATTAATGACTTACACTACGCAGTTAATCTCGAAAATGATATCTAATATGTTGCACTGTGAAAGCCCCTCTATGCTTAAATAATAAGAGTGAAGGGAGCTCTAACTGGATAGTTCATAAGACACAATACTTGCTAAGGTTTAGCAAATGGGGTAGAAAGCTAAGTGGGCTTGATTGTGGGGAAAACTCCACTATTAAGCATACTTGAGCCAGAGGTGTCTTGGGATGGGTGACCACCTGGGAAGTCCTGGTTACCGGGTGCAAGCCCCAGAAGCGATGATTGATGCTATGTGATTCATTTCACTGGTTTCAATCCCATTTCTTCACCCCTGTGAGCATCACCCGATGTAATGAGTGCTAAGTAGACTATTCAAATCATGAGAATTATTGGTCAGTTGCGACTAATACTCATGGATATGGGTCATAGATTAATGACTTACACTACGCAGTTAATCCCGAAAATGATATCTAACTCTATCTATGTTTGTAGTTTCGTCGACAACTGAATTGTTAAGACTATAGAAAAATAACGTCAAAGACAAAGATATAGAGAGGTATTCACAAAAATAGATGTTTTTATCAATTTGCAGACCGAACAACTAGGTTTGTCATCCTAAACCTAAATATGAGGCAACCAAGTTAGCATACACGTTTTCAATCTCGCCCCAAAAAATTTGAATTCAAAAGAACGTTCACGTGTTCTTAAGAGTGCACACACACTCTAGGAACGCGAACGTGCTATAGGAACACCCACACATTGCTAAGAGCGCACATGTGTTCCCAAGAGCGCGCACATGATCTTATAATATATTTGTTCTTTTCCATTACCCCGTCCCTCCCTCTCTCTCTCCCCTACATATACCCCCCCTCTTTGTCTCCCTCTTTACCTCCATTGTCTGTCTACCTCTCATACTCCTATACATGGTAAAACCTAGACATGGAACGACTTAGACATCACCAGACATGAAAATACCTATACCTAGACCTTGCCTTGACACGCCTCAAAATATCACACCCACTCCCTCTCTACCCCCCCCTCTCTCTCCCTCTGCCCCCTTTTCCCTCCCACCCCTATCACAACCCCCTCTCTCCCACCCTTTCTCTCTCCCCTCATTAGTCTCAATCTCACTTTCTCACTGCCCCTCTTTCTCTCTCTATTACCCCTCTTTGTCTCCCTCTGTATCCTCCCTTCCTCTCTCTCTCGCTCTCTCTCTACCCCACCTTCCTCTTCTTCCCTTCCTCTCACTATCCCTCTCGCTACCCCCCCTCTCTATCTCCCTCTCCCTCCATCACTCTCACACACACTCTCTCTCTCTCCCCCTCTTTGTCTTGCTCTCTCCCCCTCTCACACTCTCTCTCTTCTCCCTCCCTCCCACTATCTCTCCTACAACAAACACTATTACCAACTTAACAAGAACTTTTCCGAGTTCTCATTTTTTCAAGGGTCCCATTTTTTACCACATTTTGAAAAATGGTGCTATCGATAGCACCCCTTTTAATTTTGAGGTAGTTTTTTCATATTTTAAATCTTCTTATCTATAACAGATCCACAATTTGTTTCTAAAATGCTTGTTTTTTGAACTATTTTCAATTTTTCTTAAATCAATTTTTTTTGTTTTGTTTTTTAAATGCTTGTTTTCCAACTATTTTCAATTTTTCTAAATCTTTTTTTTTACCCATGATCTTTTTTGTGATTTTTAATGATACTAAAAATGTTATGTATGATTTACGTTTTTGAATTTAAGATTTTTCATACAATTATGTCTCATTATTTAATTCATGGTGCCATAGTTTTTAAATATAGTGTAAAATTGTATTTTTAACACACTTTTTTTATTTTTTCTTCAATACATAGCAAATAATTGTAGCTAAATAACACTAGTTTTAAATATTTAGCAAAAAAATATACATTTCAAAGCAACTTATAAAAAAAAAAACCTATATATTTTGGAATCTTTCCACTATAAATAATGTGTCACATAAAACATTTTTATGGACAAAATTGAACAAAAAAAATGGAAAAAATTATTAAAAATTAACATTTTTTATGATATTTTTATAGATTTACAGTAACAACTTGATAATATTTAATGTCATTTTCTCTAGCATATTAAATCACATAAAAATAAAAGTTTAAAGAAAATAATAAAACATATTCATCATAAAAGAACAATAGATGCATATTTATTCTTATTTTAAAATCTGAAAGTAAAAACATTATAATTATATTTCATAACAAATTTGCAAAATTCAACTTTGTTTTCAAGGGCATCCTAAAACTAATCGACAATTTCATATATCCCAAATTCATCATTCTCAACAGACACATCATCATTTTCTTGGACATCATTATGTGCTTCCATTGGCTCATTTGGCTCATTTTGCTCTTCCATTGAGTTATTGATATCCACAAGTTCTCCAAAGTGATCTTTTCCAAGCATACCTCTTAATTGTACTTGAAGTTCCTATGCTATTTTTTCCACCTTTGAGTCATTAAAACCTCATTTCCTCAATCCAATTTCTTGCATTTCATCTGGAAGAGCTCGAATAGCATTAATTCTTTGTTGAATAAGACCGCATTGCACTGCATCACTTTCAATGGCTATGCAATTCCTTCCTTTTTGTAAGCAACATGCTAATGTTGTATTTAATCACCAAATACAAAATAAATAATTAAAGTAAATAATGTAAAACAACATAAATTAAAAATAATAAAGAGTGAAGGATGATTTCATAAATGTTATATCATACATCTTACCTGAACCAGAGAACAAATCCAAAACCCAATCTCCTTCATTTGAAAATGTATCTATAAGATAATTAATTAGTGCTTGTGGCTTTTGATAAATGTTAATGATATCTCCTTTAAAATCTTTTTCCTCATATGTTAGCTTTCTAGCCACAAAATTGTAAACCAATAAACTACTAGGCTTCTTTCCATCCTTTACATTGTAAAGAATAAAATCATAAGTATCATCTTTTGTCCAGCTTGCAAGATGTATACTTTCAATATCATGTGTAAATGGTTCATTATTGGAACTATGAATATTAAGTTTTTTCCTATAACATAAATAAGTACAAATTAAATTAACTTGTGAATTAATAAAATAGATTTTTAATCTTAATCGCTAAACACACAATTTCAATATCTTACTAATAAAGCTGCATTCTTGTCTTTTTTTTCCCCTTGAAACTTGCTTGTACTAATCCTTGTTGTGTATCTGAATGAAAAAACAAAAATCTCTAAAATGGTGATGTTGTGACTTCTAGAAATCCCATAACCACTTTACCGAAAGCTTGGTAAGTATAAGGCTCAATATCATATTCAATGTTTTGGATATTATAACCATGAGGGATATCTGCAATAACTAGGGAGTATTCCTTTTTAGGAACAAGATTTGCAATTGTTTCACAATCCCCTAATATCACTTTATATTGAATAGTGTCAAGCCCATTTCAAATATAGTGATCAAATGTGTCATCAAGCTCAACACTTTGAAGACGTCACCTTCTTTCTCTTTCAAACTTAGTTTTTTGAATATAACTTTTGAAGGTTTTAGGTACTCCAACTATATTCTTCTTTGACATCTTTAATGAAACAAACAAATATATAATTATATATATAACTAATAAAATTGAAATAAATTAACGTACAAATGAATAAAATAAATGTAATAAATCAACAGACCTTTTTGAATGTAACAAAAAATTGACTCAATGTTGTTGAAGAGATTCCATCTAGATAGTTGAGTTTAACATCCTCCCAACTCTGCTCATTCAACATCTTAGCCATTTCCTCTTGTATTCTCATATAAACCTTGTGACTAAATAAAAAAAAGTTAATGTTATAATCATATATAGAATAAAATACATTCTTATGTTATATAAAAACACTTAATTTTTTAATCATAACATAAATAGGAAATAACTCAGCATACTTACTTTTTAAATTCATCGCACATTTCCTCCATTGATAATTCACCTGACCTTACATGTGATAATATAGCTATGACAAGTTTCTCATCCTTCACTCCTTGCATCTTTCTCCAAGGAGTTATAGGCATATCATCTAACAGGTTTTTGATTTCAGAACCTGTCTTACTTGTGCTACCTATTAAGGGTTTATACTTCCTAATCTTATTATTTTTTATACTAATATTTTCCGATAGGTTGAATATCTCATCTACCAAATCTCATTACTGTCCAGTTTTAAATCCCAATTGGAAATAACTATCCACAACTTTGAATGCATCACTTCCTTTGCGATTTTTTACTTTTACACTTTCCTCATCAATAAGGAAGCCTATTTCCATGCAACGTCCCCCCGCAGGCAGGGAGTGAGGTTTTCGGATCGACTCATTTCCTTAGCTTAAATTTGCATCAAAATTTGATCTATCCCCACCACATATTACAAAAAACTCATTATGGATAAATCTTACTCTTTGAATGAAAGTCATGGACATCCTGTACTCATTATCTGTGTTATGATCCCATGCCAATAAATTTTCTTCTCCATCTGTTAAACCAACATAAATTACACATCGAATTGTCTCAAAGAGAGGGTTATTGGGATACTCTTGCATCAGTTCTCTTCTAGCTTCTACAGAATGATTTCCTCCATTCACATAATATTTATACTCAAAAAAATTTGACCTATCAAATGCATCCTTGGTAGGAACTTCCATTGGGTCAACAAGAACTAAGTAGTCAACCACATGTGCATATGGATTGTGCCTAATCAGTGCTTTCGATTTTTGGATATCCGACTGATGTGGTTTTCTAATTTGGTATTTTTCTTGGCCTTCTGTGGGTTTATATAGCTGCTTCACATTCAATAGAAATGTATGGCCCTCATCAACCAAATTGTTCCTCCTTAGTCGATCTCGAATGGTATTTTGCGTTGTTTTGATAATACCATCTTATAGATCAACACTAGGTGTTATTATTTCTCTGCTACCTTTAGGACTTCCATCATGATATTCATAGGTAACTATCAATTCTTCTTCATCAACAACCTTTTCTTTCCTCTTTTTATGATTTAAATGAGTTTCATCAAACTCAACAATTTCCTCATAATCACTAGGAATGAAATCATCATTGGCCATACCTCTTTTGTCCGTACGTTGTTTAGTCTTCTTTTGAGGAATAGAGGTAACCTCATTCACATTAATCTCAATGACATCTTCATATGGAGTTTCCATATCTTCAAATGTAACTCTTTTATCCTTTCTAGAATGATGACTTTTATTACGTCTTTGTTGTTCTTCTCTGTTTTCTGCTGTAGCTTCAACTTCCGTTACTCTTTTCTTCTTTTTCCTTCCTTCCTATGCCTTATCGATATGAAAGGAACTGATGACTTCCATGGTATTTCTCTCTGTAGAATAAATCCCCACTAACATCTTTGAAAGGCGCTTAGAAAAATCATGTAAAAATAAAATACACGATTTCCATTGTTAAATAAGATTTAACAATTATCATGAAACTTATAATAATACATGCTACAAAAATAAGAATAAACAAACTTACATTGCCCATATGAATGTCTATCACCATCATTGCATGTAATTCTGTGAAATTTTCTTCCTTTTTATAATTGCTCAAATTCAAACAATATCTAATCTTGAGGTATGTCTTTGATTGTTTCATCGATGCATAAACAATATCCGTTCCTAGCACCAAACATATATCTCGTAACATGCTAAGTGACTGATAACTTGCTTGGACATGTTCAGATTCAACACAATACAAAATCATTTTTTCTCCATTGGCGGTTTGTTTGTCTTTAATATACCAAGAATGCTCCACTCTACTCTCACCATTGACAATTTTTCACTCTCTAACATTCTTCATTGCTCTCGTGACCTCTTTTGTTGGGCTGACATTTTGTTGCCTAACATTCATGGAGGTCCTAACTAGGCTTTTGGATGCCATTACTGCATGTCTTATTCCAGATATATTCACAAAGATTTTCTTTTTTGCCATTTGCCCTATATAAAAAATAAAAAACACAAATTATTTAAGAAAAAAATAAAATATATTTTGTTCATAGAAAAAACTAAAGTTAAATTAAAATTATGTAAAAACTTACTTTTTCTAAGACACAAAATAAAATAAAACTCACACAAAAGAAAATACTAAATCAAAAATAATTTATAAAAAATCAAAATCCAAAACACTTACAAAAATAAACACAAAAAACCACATTAAAAAAAACAATAAAATTACACATATGAAAAATATTAAAAGAAAAAAAAGACAATTAAAAATAAAAATAATTTTAGATAAAAAAAACATAACACATTTTAAAAAAAAATAAACAAATTTTATAAAAATATTAAACTTTAAAATAAAAGTTCTAATTTTATAAAAAAAATTAAAATTAAAAATACTTTTAGATAAAAAAAAATAACACATTTTTTTTAAAAATAAACAAATTTTATAAAAATATTAATCTTTAAAAATCAAAGTTCTAATTTTATAAAAAAATTTATATTGAAAGCAAAAAATAAAAAAACAAAGAAAACCATATATTTTTAATTTTTTTTATTAAAACAATTATATAAAAAACTTTATATTAAAACTTTATATTAAAACAAAACAAAAAATATTTAAATTTAATTTTTTTAAATTAAACATTGGACAGTCCGGCAGTCAGCTGGGGCAGGACAATGCCAGACATCGCCCCGACGTCTGCATGGCCAAGTCCCGGCCGAGACTTGGCCACGCAGGCGTCGGGGGCGATGCCTGGCATTGCCCTCCCCCGGACGATTGACAAACAACGGGCTGATACTTGACCATGCAGGCGCCGAGGGCAATGCCCGACATCGCCCTCCTCCGGCTGGTGCAAAAAAACAATTAAATTTAATTTTAATTTAAAAAAACAATAAAACTTAATTAAATCTATTTTACAAATTTTTTTTTTTTTTTTTT
>ML779604.1:528956-558732 GCA_009831015.1 Picea engelmannii | reverse complement strand
AAATTAAAAAAAAAAAAAAAAAAAAAACCTAAAAAAAAACTTTTAAAGGCAGTAAAACAATAAATTTTTAAAGTTTTAATTTTTTTTTAGGTTTGAAGTATAGAAAATTTAGGAGGGCTTCGTCATTTTTTAGACTTAAAATGTGATAAATTTTACTAAAATTTCTTTCAAAATATATAAAAAATTGAAAATTTATGATATGTTTCCAAAAAAATATAAAAAATCACATGAAATTTAAGGTTTTCAATGTTTTTCATAGATAAAAAGCTTAATTTGTTTTTTTCCTATATCATAATTTTTTTTTTTTTAAATGACCTTTGAAATGTGTAGTCTCTCCTTGTTGAATGCCCTTGATGTTTCTCTCTTGTAACTTACTTCAAAGTATTTAACGAACGTTGCCCGATTGCTCCACAATATTCAACAAACGTTGCCCGATTGCACCAAAATATTCAACAAACGTTGCTCAATAGTTGATGCGATGTAAAAAACCAAAACACAAGTGTGTATATATACCAAGTATTATACCAGTTGTTAGTTTGTTTAGTGCATATGTGATAAATAAAATAGAAGAAGATTATGTATATATATCAAATATTATATAAACCATCTCTACATAATCAATGTGGGATAAATTAAAAAAAATAAAACATAATGTAATTAATTAATTTATGATGAATTAATAGAGTGATATTTATTTAATATTGAAGGTAAAATATTAAAGATGAAGCTTTAGGGAAAAATTGTTGGGGAATATTGAGAGGGAAAATTCGGGGGGGGGATTTTTTGGGAAAATTTGGAGGGAAAAAAATTTGGGAAATATTTGGAGGGAAAATTTTGGGGAAAGAGTTTTGACAAAAAATTGGAGGGAAATTTTGAGAGGGAAAATTTGGGGGAAAATTTGGAGGGAAATTTTAATTCCACAAGCTATAAGAATGTCATTGGGAGAGTGGGGATTTGCACCATTCTATGTTTGTAGTGAGCAATGATGGCTTCATGAGATAGAGATGATTTTATTTCCAAAGCATCAACATCTTGTTCACATGCCTCATCTTCTAAGATTGACAAATGTGGCGGGAATACTTCTAATGTAAATGAGGAGTCATATGTTTCACCTAGTGAGAACTTTGATCATAGTGCAAGCAATGATATTTAGCATATTGATCGGGAAAGTCCTAATTCTGAAGACTTTGAAGGCACCAATGATGAAGGGGAGGAATATGGTGAAAATGATGATGAAGATTTTCCTCCAAGTGAGGATTTCCAAGGTACTACTAATGATGATGAATATTTTTCTCCAAGTGAGGATTTTGAATGTATCAATGGGGATGATGAAGAGTTTCCTCCAAGTGAGGATTTTCAAGGTAGTAAAGACGATGATGAAGATTTTCCTCCAAGTAAGGATTTTCAAGGGAGTAAAGAGAAAGATGAAGATTTTCCTCCAAGTGAGGATTTTGCAGGTACCGATGAGGATAATTAAAATTTCCCTCCGAGTGAGGATTATCAAGGTAGTAGAGAGGATGATGAATATTTTGCTCCAAGTGAGGATTTTGAAGGTACTAATGAGGAGGATGAAAATCTTCCTCTTAGTGAGGATTTGCAAAGCACAAATAAGGATAATGGAGATTTTCCTCCCAGTGATGATTTTGAAGGTACAAATGAGGAGGACGAAGATATTCCTCCAAGTGAGGGTTTTGAAGGGACTAATGAACACGATGGATATTTTCCTCCAAGTGAGGATTTTGAAGGGACTGATGAGGATGGTGAATATTTTCCTCCAAGTGAGGATTTTGAAAGGACTAATGAGGATGATGAAACGTTTCCTCCTAGTGAAGATTTTGAAGGTACCGACATGGATGGTGAAGGTATTATTTTAGAAGGATAAATTAAAGGTTCCAATTAAGATGATGAAGAGTTTCCTCCAAGTGATGATTTCCAAGGTACTAATAATAATGTTGAAGATTGTCCTACAGGTCATCATTTTGAGGGCAGTAATGAGGATGATGTAGAATTTCCATCAATTGGAGATTTCAAAAGTAGTGAAGATGATTATGTCGATTGTGGACACTTTCTTGCAGGGGATTGTGTTGTTGATGATGATCTTGATATTTCTCTTCTCAATGAGATTATCAATGAAGATGATGATGGACCTAGGAATGGAGATCACGTTCTAAATCATTGAGGTGCAACAAATCAAGGTGATCAACAATATCTTGTTCAGTCTCCTCAAAATGTTATGTATGATTACAGTGAAAATGATATTCCTCCTAGTGATGATGTTCAAATAGTGGAGATATTGCAAAGAAATATCGTGTCCAAGATGAGGACTAGACCTTTTTATATCAATCCAAATTATTCTAGTTATACAAGGTCCAGGAAACAATTTCTCACTAAATCATTTTCCATTGGTGATTTGATTTCTAGTGATTGTTGTCATAAAAATTGTTTGAAAAGTATATACTACATGTATGCCTTGCAAAAAAGGAAGAATTATTTGTCAATGAATAAGAGTATGCAAAATTCATATTTAGTGTAGTGCATGATATATACAAAGACAAGATATGATTATCACATTGGTAATCTTTTACTTTGCAGAAAGGCATTCAAAAAAATCCACTCAATTGGTAATATTCATCTATTAAGGATCCAAACAAGATTGGAAAAATATCCTACATTTTATTCAAAGGTACATCATGGACACGAGATTGGCCCATTAACAAACACTGCATTGTCATGGATGTAAGACTTCTTTTCCAAACATTGACAGTCTATGCCAGATAGAGAGACAATACATATTCTAGATAATTTCTCAAGGAATGAAATATACAAGTTATACAAAAAATATGTTGAAAGTGTTGAAGGAAATGATAATTTTATTTCATATACATATTTTACAAGAGTATGGAAGAGACAATTCAACAATGTCAGTATTCCTAAGAAGTCAAGGATGGGAATTTGCAGTATATGTGCTTCTCTTAAAGCAAGAAGAGATAAATATGAAGGGGTAAAAAGATGTACATATTTACATTTTTTTGTTTGTTTAAATTCAATAGTTATCAACTATAAAAACATATTATCAATATTTTCATTTTGTGTCGTGTAGATTCTATAGTCAAAGCACTTCAAGAACACATGAATCAACTATCAAGTGAAAGGAAAAAGTTTTACAAACACATAAAGAAGTGTTATGATGCTCCAAATAAATATATGGGTATGATAATTGATGGCATGGAAAAAAAAAAACACTTCTTCCACATTTTGTCCATACACCAAAAAAATTACAGGAAGAGAATTTCATTCATTTTCACTTGGTTGGTTGTATGGTTTTTAATGGAACAATGTGTCCAAGGGTTTACTTCACAACTCCAAATATTCATAATGATGCAAATATGACTATCACCATAATTCATCATGTGACCAGTCACTGGTCTCATAATCTTCCTCAAGTTCTATATTTGCAATTGGAAAACACTAGTCGTGAAAACAAAAATAAAATTATCTTTGGATATCTCAGCATGCTTGTTGAACTAGGAATATTTCAAAAGGTTAAAGTTGGTTTCCTTCTTGTTGGACACACACATGATCATATTGATCAAATGTTCAGTTGTTTTTCAGTAACATTAAAGAGGAAATATGTTAGAAGCCTACCATCATTAATTGAATGTATTAAGAAATCATACATTCTAGAGGCTATTTTTCACATATTAGAAGAAACTATTGACATGCGAAGATTTATCCAGGGATCACATGGTGAAGAATTTTTTTTGAGCAGCTTAATGACATTAGCTTCCAACATCAATTTTGCTTGAAAAAAGTTGATGGGAAAACACTTATATGGGGAAATAAGTATTCAACTACTGTAGAATGGGGGCCTTTATCAGGTTTGACATTTTTGAAGTTCATTCTAGATCGTCCAATATTTGTATCAAAGTTAATGTTAGTACAATCGGTTGTTGAAATCCATAATGCACGAAGGAATAATAGAGATTTAGATTATTTTGAATGCTTGGAGGAAATAAAAGGTCCGTTAAAGATACATATGAGTACTTTGATGTTGCTGAGTCTGTTTGGTGGGAGTATTTTTTCAATGATCAAAGTGACATAATTTCAAACTCAACAAATGAAGATACATTTTTGAAGACTCCATTTATTTGGCCACAAAATAGGTCAAATGAATCTGAAGAAAGAAACATTGTTGAACAACATGAATCTCAATATGTTATTGAGTTTTCATAGGTAGAGGAAAGAGAATGTATATTGGTTCTAGAAGATCATGTGCACAACGTGAAGCCATGGAAGATCTTTACATGGGTTCAACATAAGATATTAAGGAGGGTTGCATGATTGCAGTCTTAGCGACTTAAGATCCACATGATTATCCATTCCAGATTTCAAAGGTTATAAGGATCGATAAAGAAAATGAAGATGTTATAGAAATTGAAGTGCATTGGTATGCAACAAGTACACACCCATTCAATGGTGTGTACAACCAAGAGATGGTGGTTGAGAAACAAAACAACAGAAAGAGAAAAAGAAAGGGCCAAAGTATAACTCGTCATCGCACCGACCTCTTAAAATTAGAGGATGTTGACATACTTGTCTATGAATTCAATTTGACAAAGAGAGGAACTCTCCGCTCCAGGACCATAGAGATTATCAAGAGGTTGCTGCCACAAGAGATAAGTGCAAGATGGGATTCTGCTGAACCTGGTCGTAGATCAAAGAGGATTTTGAAATCTGAAATGTTGGGCATATATGCAAACTCATATGGTGCACTTGTTGATGATAGAGAAGAATATGGATCATCTACATATTCATCCAATCATTCATCTTAAGACAATGTAGATTCTGATGGTGTGTCAAAATCCATGGATGAATTTGATTAAGTGTATGGAACATTTTATGCATTTTTTATCAATATGATGTTTTTATAGTAACAAAAAATGAGTGTTTTCAGTCACATATTTACATGAAGTTATGAATCATTTATATGTTTTATGAATTATATATTTTTATTATGGATAATATATAACAAAATTTCTTAGCTCTTCTGTTTTGAAAATGGACAATGTAACGAAATAATTTATGTTTCATTAAATGTAATTTGTATAGACTTGTTTATTTAAAATAAAAAAAATATTTTTAAGTTATGTTGAATGTTGACATATGAAATGGTGATATTTTCATGCCATTATGTATTATCTTGTGGTTGGATGATAAACCAACCTTAAAAAAGTAAATATTTAAGGGTTTATTTTACGATTTGGTTTATGGCAGTGATACTTTTTTACACCACTTTAAAAAATGTGTTAATTTGTAGGTTTTGGTTGCAATGGTACTTGCCACACTAGGATAAGGTTTGAAATAAGGTATAATTTTAACGTTTAGAAAAAAAACATTTTTCTGTCGGTAGCACCATTCTTTCATTTAGGTGTTGATTTTAAGGTTTTTCGGAGCAACTATACACATGTTTTAGGCCATGCTTGAAAAAAAGTTGTAATTTTAACCTAAAAAAAAGGTGCTACCGATAGCACCACTTTTTGATTTGAGGGTTAATTTTATGTTTTTTAATGCAAAAATATGGGTTTTAAGGGCTAGTTTTCTCGTTTTGAGATCATAGATCTCGTTAAATTGGTAATATTGTTAACTATCCCTCTCTCCTACATTTACCTCTCTCTCTCTCTCTCTACCCCCTCTCTCTATTCCTATCTCTCCCTCTCACACTCTCACACATCTGTCTATTTCCCATCTATGCCTTTCTCTATCTCTCCCTCCCACTCTCTCTCCACACATTTTCTAGCCCCTCTCTATGTATTCCTCTCTCTCCCTCACACACACACACACACACACTTTCTATCTCCCCTCTATTTCTTCCTCTCTCTCCCTCCCACACTCTAATATACTCACTCTCTACCTCCCCTCTTTTTCTTCCTCTCTCTCCCTCTCACAATCTCGCACACTGGCAAGTTTGGTACATTGCAAGGCAAGGCATGGTAAGGAAAGAAATGACCTTGACCTAGACATGGAAAGGCATGTCAAGACCTAGACCTAGACCTAGACTTAGACCATGACCTAGAAATATACCTTGCCTCGCCATGCCTCACTCTCTCACACCCACTCCCCCTCTATATCCCCCCTATTCAACTCCCTCCCTCTCTCTCTCCCTCCATCTATTTCTCTCCATCCTCCTTCCCTCTCTTTCCCTCGCTCCCTCCCTCTCCCCCTCCTTCCCTCCTTCTCTCTCTCTGTCTCTCCCCCCCCTCCTTCCCTCATCCTGTGTGTGTGTGTGTGTGTTTCTCTCCCCCTCCCTCTTCCTCTTTGTCCCTCGCTCCCCCTATACTTACCCTCTCTCTCCTTACTGTTAGTATCACTCTCTCTTTGGCCCTTTTTCTCTCTTTCTCATTCTACCTCCCTCTCTATCTCTCTCCATCTCACTCTCGACCTCTCTTTTTCTCTTCCTATATCTCTCCCTCCCTCCCCTTCTTTCCCTCCTCCCTCTCTCTCTACCCTATCCTTCTATCTCTCCATCTCACTCTCAAGCTCTGTTCTACTCTCATTGGCTCTTTCCCTCCCTCACCTTATCTCTCTCTCCTCCACTCTCTCATTTTCATGTATGCTTCTCTTTCCATCACTCTGTATCCCCCTCGATTTTTCGCTCACTATATACCCCTCCCTCCCTCTCCTACAATCTCCCCCCCATTTCTCTCTTTATATCTCTCTACCCCCCTTTCCTATATCTCCCCCCTTCATCTCTCTCTCTACCATACATATACCCCTCTTTGCCCCTCACTTTGTATCCCACTTCCTCTCCCCCCCTACTCTTACCCCCTTTCTCTCTTTACCTCTATCTACCACCCTTCCCTCCCTCTCCCCCCATTCTTATCACTCTCTTTCTCTACACCCTCTCTTTGTCTCCCTCTCCCTCCCTCTCACACACTCAAACACTCCCTATCCAAACCCCTTACTTTCTTTCTCTCTCACTCTCACACTCAAACACACTCTCTATATACCCCCCTCCTCCCTCAATCTCTCTCTCTCCCCCTCCCTCCCACTATCTCTCCTCTCTTTGTCTCCTACATATACCACCTCTTTATCTCTCTCCTCATTGCTAGTCTCACTCTAACTGTCTCTCTTCCCCTCTTTATCTCTCCGTCCCTGCCTCTTTCTCTTTACCCCTAGTTCTAACTCCCTCTCTCTCTGTCCATCTCACTCTAAACTTCTCTTCTACTCTTGTTTGATCTCTCCATCCTCCCTCTCTCTCTACCCCCTCCCTCTCTCTCTCTCTCCATCTCACTCTCGACCTCTCTTTTTCTCTACCCCCCTTCTCTCTTTACCTCTTGCATCTAACCCTCCCTCTCTTTCCCACCATATCCCCCTACCTTTCTCTTCCCCCTTTCTCTCTTTTCCTTTGTCTACCCCCCTTCCCTCTCTCCCATGTTCCTCTATCTCTTTACCCCCCTCTCTATATCCCTCTCCCTCACTCTCAAAGAATCTCTTTGTCTTCCTCTCCCCCCCTCACACTCTCTTTCTTCCTCTCTCTCTATCCCCCCTATTTGTCTTCCTCTCTCCCCCCCTCACATTATATTTCTTCCTCTCTCTCCACTCCCTCCCTTTGTCTTCCTCTCTCTGGGTCTCACACTCTCATACACTCTCTCTCTACCCCCCTCTATGTATTCCTCTCTCTTCCTCTCAGACTCTCACACACCATAGAAATTTTGGTACATCACAAGGAAAGAAATGGCCTTGACCTAGACATGTCAAGACATATACCTAGACCTAGACATGGAAAGGCATGGCAAGACCTAGACCTAGACCTAGAGAATAGACCATGACCTAGACCTATACGATGACCATGACGTAGTCCACGACATAGACCTAGAGTTAGAACTAGATGATGACCTAGACGATGACATAGACCTAGAGCTATACCTATACCATGACCTAGACCTATACCATGACCTAGACATACCATGATTTAGAACTATACCATGACCATGAACATGAACATGACCATGACAATGACCTAGATCTTGACCTAAACCCCCCTAACTCCATCTAAGCCTAGGTATAGCCTATACTCAACTCTTAACCCCCTCCACACTTGATCCATAAGTGCACTATGCATATACCTCTTTTTAAAGGCCCCACAACATTTGCACCCACATCTTGGTGCTCTTACCATTTCTCTATGCTTGATTTCCAATGTCTCTCTAGGATTTCCCATTATCTGATTTTATATTATAAAAAATCCATGATTGATATTTTTCTTATGATATTGGCATAGATTTTGTATTACTGGAACACTTATATATTTGTACGTTCTTCAATATTAAACTATTGACGTTATCCATTTACAACCTGGTAACAAGTGTAAAAGGTTAAATTTCCTTGATTTTTTTATTGTTCTCAATCAGTGTTCGACATGCCCTAGATTATGTATGATATAACACTTATCTATATGTACTCTCAAACACTCGCTCTCTAACCCGATCCTCCCTCCCTCTGTCCTCCCCTCTCTCATCATCTCTCCTCTCTCTCTCCTACATATACCATCTCTCTCCCGCCTCTCTCTCTCTACCCCTCACTCTTGGTCTTCCTCTCCCACCCTCTCACACTCTCAAACAATCCATATATACCTCCTTCTCTCTTTACCTCTTGCATCTAACCTTCTCTCTCTTGCTCCCTATATACCCCTCCCTCTCTCCCCCCACCTTTCTCTCTTTTCTTCTATATAACCCCCTTTCCCTCTCTCCCCCCCTTCCTCTCTCTCTCTCTCTATCCCCCATTTCTGTTTCCCTCTCCCTCACTATCACAAACTCTCTTTGTCTTCCCCTCTGCCCCTTTCACACTCTCTTTCTTCCTCTCTCTCCATATCCCCTCTCTACATCACAAGGAAAGAAATGGACTTGACCTAGACATGTCAAGACCTAGACCTAGACCTAGACATAATAAGACCTATACATGAAATACCTAGACCATGACCTAGACCTATATGATGACCATGACATAGGCCTAGACCATGACCTAGACCTATATGATGACCATGACATAGGCCTAGACCATGACCTAGACCACATCATAGAGCTAGAGATAGACTTATACCATGACCTGGACCTATACCATGACCATGACATAGAACATGAACTAGAGCTTGAACTAGATCCCCCTAGCTCCATTTAAGCCTAGGCATAACCTATAATCGACCCAAATCCCTCCACTCTCAAGCCCTAAGTGCACTATGCATATAACTCTTGTTAAAGGCCCCACAAACCTTGCACCCACATCTTAGTGCTCTAACCATTGCTCTATGCTTAAAAACACTTTCAATCCTAAGCCCTTAGATCCTAATTGTCTCCAAACCCCTATACATATTTATTCATAAAGATGTTTGGTCTATAATAAATGCTATACCCGTTGCATTAAGAGCACACACACTCTCTTTTGACTTGAAATCTTTGTGGGTGTGCGCTCATCCATGCCTAATGGGAACACATGCACGTTCCTAGAACATGCACGCGCTTTAGTGCACACATGTTTATGGAACACACATGTGTTCCTGCTGGGAATTTTTATGTTCCAAGCACACTCTTCTACCTCAACTATTTCAAAAAATAAAAAGAGCTCGACATCTGCATGCAAAAATAGCAGGAACAAACAAGTTTTTTTTTTCTTTTTGTCTTGTTTCTTAATTCATAGACAATTTTGTGCTATTGCAAGACAATTGTGGGAACAATTGTAAGACATATTTGTCCAAGTGGAATTGAAATTGTTGGTTGTGTCTTCCTGTCTTCTTGGAATTGGAAGACAAATTTTTCCAATTAGAATTGTTAGTTATGTATTCTTGTGTAATACCAAGACAAATTAGTCCAATTGGAATTGTTAGTTGTGTAATACCAAGACAAATTTATCCCATTGGAATTGTTAGTTGTGTCTTCTTGTGTAATACCAAGACAAATTTGTCCAATTGGAATTGGAATTGTTAGTTGTGTCTTATTTTGTAATACAAAGACAAATTTGTCCACTTGGAATTGGAATTGTTAGTTGTGCCTTCTTGTGTTGGAAGCCAATTTTTCTCTTTAAACACGGGGAACCTATGGAATTGAGAAAGAAAGTCCTCGAGGAAAGATAAACACATTGAAAAGTTAGAATAAGAAAGAGAAAAGGAAAATTTACGTATGTCAAAGCATAAGATTTCATAAGAGGGAAATCCAATTTCTAGAGGAATAGAGGCCACTGTTGTTTCTCCTCCATCACCACAGGCAAAGCGCAGGAGTTCAATAGAGACCAATCCAATCAGTATCTCATCAATACAACTTGTTATGGATGACCAACTGATGGAGGATTTGCTTGGATATAATTATACAATGGATGAAATTAGAGAGGACGCTGGTGCACGCCATTGTAGTGAAGAAGTTCCTGTGGTGCAACCTCTTGTTGGACAATCAAATGTTCCAGAAAATAGTCAATCCAATGTCCCCTCTTCTCCCATAATTGATCCACAAGTGATTGAAGGGGAAATAAATGAAACATTGTTAACTCCACAATAGGGAGGTCAAGAGTGTCAGAATAGGGGTTCATCGTCCCTACCTAGATTGAGCAGTGTGTGACGAAGAAATCCTAGACAAATTCAGGTGGATGAAATTGGTCTAGCATCACTTGAAGGTAAGTTACCTAACAATACTATTTGTTATCATTCTTATAAAATCATTAAAGAATATTTTGAACCAAAATCCGATGCTGCTAAATGTCAATTATTTTTGGATTTGTTAAAATCTAGAAGTTTGACTGCTGTTAGGATAATTTTAGGCATTAAAATAGTCAAACATTTAGAAACAAGTCATCATATTGTTAGAGACCTTGTGGATGATTTTCAAAGAATTGGTAAGAAATATCGTTCTAAAGACCATAATGCAACCCGTAGTGTCTTGTCACAATCAATTGTTAGCAAGATCACAAGAAAACATCGTTTTCTACAACAAACCTCTCATCTCATGAATTGCAAGATCAAAACCCTTAGAAAGTATTCTCATAGACGAGATAGACTCCACACAAGTGACCCAACATATTTTTGTGCCTTCACTGGTAGGCTACCTCGTTCTGACATGAAGTTAATTGGAGTCGTTAAGGGACATGGCATGGAAAGGAAAGTCAAGGAAAGGCATGACATGCAAAGGAAATCAATGAAAATACATGGCATGGAATGGAAAGGAAAGGCAAGGCATGGCATGGTGTGGAAAGGCAAGGGAGTGCAAGGCATGGCATGGCAAGGCAAGGAATTGCATGGAAAGGGATGCCATGGCATGGAAATACAAGACAATGCAAGGCATGGCAAGGCAAGGCATGGCATGGAATGGAAATGCATTGTATGGCGTGGAATGGAGTGGCATGGAATGGAAAGGCAAGGCAAGGCAAGGCAATGCATGGCATGACATGGTAACACAAGGTAATGCAAGGCATGGAAAGGAAAGGAAATGCAAGGCATGTCATGGCATGGTGTTGGCCCTTGGTTATGGAAGCAAGTGAAGATTAAGGAAGAAAAGGTAAAACACGAACTACACAGAAGACATAATGACTGATACTAGGTCGAAGTGAGAAAAAGAGCAGAAAATACGAAGCAAAGTAAGAGAAAGAAAGTCGTTGGACTAGGAGATCGAGGATGACAGATCATAAAGGAAGATGGATCGTGGAAAACTCACCAAGAGAAAGAAGATGTCAACATATGCTTTGGAGCACCTCGTGGGAAGAAAGGAAAGACAGGCTGGCGAAGCCCTGAAAATGCAGGTCAAGTTGACCTAGGGTTTTAGACACCTAGGGTTTTGGTATCTAGGGTTTTGACACTTAGGTCTCGACCTAAGGATGTCAGTGAGTGATTGTAATGTATAAATCAAGGTCAAGAGGACCTGGATCGGGTCGGTACGAAGTTGTTGTTACTATTGTGTGTTGATGAGAGATTATTGTTGTGTGAGAGAGAAGTGCTGAGTGTGAGAGCCTTCTGGTATTGTAAGATTTTCAGCTGGGTGCGAAGATCGACCTTGCAGCTGGGTGCGCAGGGAGGGGAGAGAAAGAGAGAGAAGAAGAGGAGATATGCTAGCTAAGAGCGCAGATAAGAACTGTATGCTTCCATCTAATATATTATAAAGCACAGTTTTGTGGACATAGCCCTAGGGGTAGGGTGAACCACGTATATCTTGTGTTGTGTATGATTGATGTTGTATTCTTTGTCATTTGATATGCTGGTATTTTCATATTGTGTTAGAGCTGAGATATAACTTGCGCAATAGGTTTAAGGAAGATAAAGAATACTAGGTTGTTGTGTGTTGTTGCTTCGAATCCACTTTTCATTCCTTCTGGTTGTAGACACCTGTGTTTTGCAACCCCCTATAGCTATTTCGGGTGAGACTGCATCTGCCTCACAAGTGTTGCCGAAAGGGCCAGTAGTTAGGGCTTGTTGGTGTGCTCTTGAGTATTGAACCCTGGGTCTGCCCCTGTGCCAACACATGGAAAGGAAAGGTATGCCATGGAAAGACAAGGCATGACATGGCATGCCATGGAAAGTAAAGGCATGGCATGGCAAGGTAAGGCATGACATGCCATGTCAAGACAAGTCATGGCTTGGAAAGGCAAGGCAAGGAAATGCATGGCATGACATGGCATGGTATGGAAAGGCAAGACATGTCTTGTTAAGTGAAGGAAAGGAAAGGCATGACATGGCATGGAAAGGCATGGAAAGGAAAATCAATGAATGACATGGAAATGAATGACATGGCATGACAAGGCAAAGCAATGCAAGGCATGTCATGGCGTGGCATGACAAGGAAATGCAAGGTATGACATGGCATGGAAAGGTAAGGTAATGCAAGGCATGGCATGGCATGGCATGATATGGAAAGACATGACATGGAATGGAAAGGAAATGCATGTCATGGAAAGGTATGGCATGACATGTAAAGGCAAGGCATGGCATGGCATGGAAAGACAATGCATGACATATTGGAAATGAATGGGAAGGAAAGGCAATGCATGGCATAGCATGGCATGGAATGACAAGGCAAGGCATGGCAAGGTAAGGCAAGGCATGAAATGGCATGGCATGGAAATAAAATACATGGCAATGCAAGGCAAGGAAAAAACACTTCATTGGATGGAAAAGTAAATTGTGATATAAAGTTAAGTCATATGTTCCTAGAAAAATGTTTTTTTTATTTATTGGGATAAGAAATGTTCCTTTTTTGTGATGCTTGTTTCATTGCAATCCACATTTTGTTTTGAATTTTTCCTTGCATAATGTTATGAAAATATATATATTTATTGTTGTATAGGTTAAAATGGGAAGCTACATGGAAATACATGAAAGGGGGGATTAGTCAATTTTAGATCATAGTTGTGTTCTAGGGATTTGTAAATGTAACAACCTATATTTTGGCCTTAGAAGGTCAAAACTTTAATTTTTACTTATCATAATGATTCAATGATAAGTATTTGTTGGGTTTAGTTAGAATCATATAGAAATTTGATATGTATACATTTGGATCAATTTATGTGTTGCGGGATATTATTTTTATTGTTATACGTTTATTATGATGATAGTTTTATGATTTGTTTAAACATGAAAATTGAAATGTTAAACTTTGGTATGTGGATACTAGTTCATAATTATGTATAATAGATGCAAGGCATCATGTAAATAAACACACATTTCTTAATTGAAAATTAATATAGATAATGATTCTCATATGAAATTTGTAATGTATATGCATGGATATGAGCTATACAATATCCAAATGACTATAGTGTTGAGGTGACCAAGGCATGGCATGGCATGACAAGGAAAGACATGGCATGGCAAGTCAAGGCAAGGAAATGCATGGCATGGTAAGGCAAGGTATGGCAAGGCATGTAATGGAAAGGAAAGGCATGGTAAGGCAAGGCATGACAAGGCATGGTAAGGCATGGAATGACATGACAAATAAAGGAAATGCAAGGCATGGCATGCCATGGAATGACAAGACAATGCATGGAAATACATGGCATGGGAAGGCAAGGCATGGCATGGAAAGGAAAGGAAAGGCAAGGCATGACATAGCAAGGCAAGGAAAGGAAAGGAAATGCATGGAAAGGCATGTAATGGAAAGGAAAGACATGCCATGGAAAAGAATGGCATGGCATGGAAAGTGAAGGCAAGGCAAGGCATGGCATGGCATGGAAAGGGATGGCATGGAAATTCAAGGAAAGGTATGGTAAGGCAAGGCTTGGCAAAGCAAGGCAAGGTAAGGGAACAAAAGGCAAGGAAAGGCTAGGAAAACAAGGCAATAAAAGACAAGGAAAGTCTAGGCAAGCAAGGCAAGCAAGGCAAGAAAATGCAAGGCAAGGCAAGGATAGAAAATCAAGGAAAGCAAAGAAAGGGCAAGGAAAGGCTAGGAATTGATCATATACTTTGTTGTGGACGTGCCATCCACTTGACATCTTGCATATTCATCCATGGAGTTGGCTACATTGGAATTCACAAATGTGGAGTGGTTGCATTGATCACATACTTTGTTGTGGATGCCCCAACTACTTGGAATCTTGCATATTCATCCATGGAGTTGGGTACCTTGGAATTCACAAATATGGAGTGGTTGCATGCATGGACATTCTTGGAGGGAACATTCCACATGGACACTTGGCATTTGAATTGGCTTGATGGCTATTTTTGGTGGTGTGTCCCCTTCATGAGCATTATTTGGTGCATACTACTACTATTTTTGGATGAGGGAGAATTGCTTTGGAGAGGGTAATGTCCACATGTTGTAACATGGTCAACCATGGATTGAGGATAGATCTAACTAATTCATTATTATAATATTATTTGACTTGTCATGGAGTTAGTTAGAAAATAATAATATTTTATTGTATAAGAGAAGAGACTCTCTCTATAAATATGAGTTCTCTCTCTCCATTGTAAAGGGTGGATAATTTGGGTATTTAGGAGCTCTCCTCTTGGGCTACATTGTAGAACATTTTTGCAAGCTTAATGAAAAATTTGAGGTATATTTTCATTTGATGTGAGGCTTTATTGTGCACTCATATTTTATGTGTTGGTTTTGTATTAAGAAACCCTTGTAACATGTTGTGATTGCCATTATAATGAACCATGCTTCATTTTGGATAGAGTAACGCGAGGTTTCAACTCTCTTATTTCTATTGTGATTATGTTAGCCTACATGATTGTTATTATTGGTTCCTGGATTCTCAACTAGGACGAGTCTTAGGTCTTTTATCAAATTTAGGTAATGAGAACCATTGATTGTGTATGGATTTAGCACTTGGCAATATTTTCCACCATAATAGATTCATTAATGCGTAACACAAGTATTTATAATAAATTTAGAAAAAATGAACTATTCTTACTGACATAGAATTCATTAACACTTAAAAAAGTAATTAATCAAATTAAATAAATTCATACACATAAAATTCATACACTTTGAAATTCATACATTCAACAACATAAAATGCAGAAACAAAGAGATTCATAAAAAACGTGCCATGAAATGTGTGTGTGTGTGTGTGTGTATTCAACATCGTTTAGTACATTTTTTACAAAAATGACACCTCATGCCCAATATACAAAATGCCAACAAGTGCCCTAACATAAAAAACATGCATATGGTGTCCCATATACAAAATGGTAGTCATTGGTTAGTCATTGACCACTCCCACCCTCACCACCCTCAGGAGTATCCTGGAAATTGAACTCTCTTATCTTGCTCGAAGAAGCACCTCGAGTGGTTTTGGGCCTAGGTATGGTTCATCGCTCTAAAGACTACACAAATAAAACATATTGCTATAAGTTTATTTCCACAATGAATTAAAAGACTTAAAAAATGATACTTTGTAATTCAACATAATACAACTCACCGTATATGGTACGAACAATCATGAGGTGTTACCCTCCTCAGCGACCCTAATATCTCAAAAATTCCACCCCACATCAGTTACAAGGATCAAATAATGGAATTTAAACAAATATGCATAAAATCAATTCCATTCATGATACACAAAAAATTATCATCAACACATTATCTCATCATGCATATGTTGGGCCTTGATGGAGATTCGCTGGTAGGTGGAGCGCTCGGTTGTAAAATTTGCTCTGAGGAAACCTCTATTGTGGAAGCCTCAATGGATGGCGCAAATGGAAATGGTGGTGGGGGTGGGTGGCATACATGTTGATCCACTATGGATGGATGCGATGGAATAGGTGGTGCAGATGGGTGGATTGTGGGTGCATCCACCGAGGATGCATGGGATAAGAAAGATGTTGGGGGCGGGTAGTGATGGACCCCCACAAACTGTACAAGTGATGGAAGAACCCTCGGCCTGGAGTAACATAACTTCGAAGCTGTGGGCAAGTGCCTAGGGAGAGGAATATTACTAAAACTAACAAAAATATTAGCAGCCTACATACACATTAATAATATTGAACTATTAGTACAAAATAATAAAATTCAACAACACAAATACAACAACTTTAATATTTAAATGATATTTAACTCTACACATGATAACTTTGATGCAGGCGACTTGTCCATCCCAGGTGAATATTTCTCAACATCGCTTGGTCCCACAACCTGTAGAAACACAAGAACATTAAAAATTAGAGGATGCCATAAAATAAAGAAATCAATATGGTGAATTTATCAAATGTGACACATACCTATGTAGGGGGTAGACCTATTGAGTAGGATGCCTCTACTATTGCATCAATGGTGGAGACAAACACTGGTGCATCCATGGGTGTAGAGGGTCTGCTACATGGGCGTAGCAACTGCAAAACAACATACAATAAAATATCGATATGAATACACAAAATACTATATAAATATATAACGATGAAGAAGATAGAGATGGTTAAGATACTGACCTCCTCCATGAAGCTCCACTGTCCACTAGCCTCAATAGTCCCATAACAAGTCTACCCACAAATCGAGCATTTTTGAGGTTCACATGGACGACTGCTATGTCCATGTTCCCTCTCCTCACTGAACTCTATTGTATGGAGTGAATCTCTGACCCCTCGATCAATGTCACCAATAGGCACCTCATGTCAAGATAGTGCAACAAAGTTCTCATGTTGCACTAGGCTATGAGTCAATGATGATATAACTAATTATGTATATTGCAAGATCTCTGAAACAATATGATGTTGGGTAGGGGGGTCATGCCTTCGCTCGGGGGGACGAGGACCTAACATGGGATCGTGCCTAGCATGCTCTCAGTCCCGTGCAGAGCCTCGACCCACCTCCTCGAAGTCACCCATGTTGAATTAGTTGACATGCCAACCCAAAATAAATTCATCCCATACTTTTTGCAAAAAATATAAATGCACCTCCCTATTATTGCAGGGAGGTTTATCAAATACCATGTACCACCTATCCATCTCGTTTTCACTAATTTGTGGGTGGACACACCAGTCAATGGAAATCCATTTCTTGTTCATAGGTGGTTGTTGTCTAGATCGAGTATTAATAAAAATAGACATCAGTTGTTTTTTTGAAATACCCAAGTCTCTAACTTGGTTTCTATCCAATCCAGTGCTATAATACTCAAACATTCTTGCCATATATTCAGAAATAGAAGTCAATTTCCCTTGGGAACTTGCAATGGAACTCACAATGACATCCAATGAAGTGGTCAATGAATCTCTGCTTGGTTCTCTCATGCCCCTTAATTGATTTACACATGTTCTCATTATGGCCAACCCCTCATCAATTTGGGTGTTTATGTTGGGTGGTTGTGGTGGGTTGGGGTTTTCCTCGCCTTGGTCTATTGGTTGGAGGTTTACATTATCTCCGGGTTCCATTTTATAATATATAATACAATTTAAAAGGGAAATTTAATAAGTGGACTTATGACAAAGGTATTACAAACAACAATTTCATTTTATCCCAACAAAATCATTAACATAATTTTGTGTAAAACAAAGAAAAACTATCGCTATTTTTACAATGAAGTTGAAAAACACCTATACAAGATTAGTGAATTGTTGATATATTTACATTAAGTATTAATTATGTGTAGTGAACCTTGCTAATAATTTTTCATTTCCATTAGGATTTACATCCATAACCCATGACTAATTGTTTTGTATTTTTGCAAAGCCAATAGAGGAAATGACAAAAAATCAACCATAAATTTCTTGCAATGGACATGGTGGAAAGATCTCAGGTTTTTCTCTTTGATCCAAAAAGGATCCAGAGAAGACTAAGGTTAGCTCAGAACTCACAGAAACAACCCATGACACTTAGAATGGCCTCAACATATAGAGAAAGGTAAAAAATTCAAAGTTCTCAAAACTTAGTAAAAATGACATCATCATGAATAACGCGTCGTAAGATTTCCAACAGTGCAAACAGATCGTCAAACGAAGTTACATATCAAAAGATATTCCCAGTCAAAGTTTGGTCAAACTAGCCTAGTCAACAGGGGGATGAGTCAACATCCGTATTGGTGACATCAACATCAATACGAATGACATCAACATCCGTATAGCATACGTGGCATGCGCAGGAGGTGACACATGTCATGATGACATCAACATGACATCATCATGGTGACGTGGAAACACCAGAGGCTGCCACATGTCACTCATATTTGGCATTTATGGGTCATTTTGTGGACTAATAAAATTGCGCCACGTGGTCATCCGTACAACCACATGGCAGACCGTATGGTGACATGGCGACTGACGTGGCATGATGATTTGGCAGACCATACACTGACGTGGCAGGGTGATTGTACAATGGTTGATGTGGCCCAATGGTTGGCTACCATGTGGCAGTGGGAAAATTCCCAATGACAACATGTGAATGAAAATTCAAAAAAATATATAAAATATTTGGCGGGTCCGCCAAATCCGGTGAGACCCCACCAAATCTGGCATCAACAGATTTATATAACCACTGCTAAGTCTGGTGGAACAAACCATTTCAAATATATGTATATGTTACAACAAACAAACCAAAAGGGGGAGGCCCGCGGGCTCGACCTTGAGATCTCCCCCTCTATCAAAGCCTTAACATATGCTCCGCTAACCATAAGGTCAATGACCTCCATCATTTATAAAGCTCACCCTTTTTGCTTAAAAGGTGAATCCTCCCAGTGTACCAGGGAGGCGTGTGAGGGTACAGACCGACACACTTTTTGAGACATATTCCTCAGCATTTATTGCAGGTTGCAGGGCATAAAAGCCGAGATAGAGTTTCTCTTGGGCCTAGGAGTGCCAGAGTTGGATCGAAGCGTGGATACAATCATTTTTGGGTAATTCGACACCATGAATTCAGTGGTGCTGTATGTTTTCTGATATGAGAAAAACTTCTACAATTTGATTTTAGAATGAGGTATACTTATGTATTTTGCCAAATTCTTTTGCTGAGTTAATAAAAAGGCCTACCCATTTGAGAGTAGGACCCGAAGACATATTCCACCAGGGACGAACTCCGTTATCAAGTTTTTTTTTTCATATTTGATGCTTATGTCTCTTCATTATTGAGCTTTTCCTTCTTTAATGGTGCACTTTAATTTATGCTCATTTAATGCAATTCTTTATAAGTCACTCGATGAAAAGATCCTGGATCATGTTGGTATCAAAGTAGTCATCTTTGACTTGAATTGTTGAGTGTGAATGCTTACTAGGGCCAAGCATAAGCAAGGTGAAGGAACTCTTAAGACTTTCAATCCTGAAGTTGGTCATGCATCCTGAAGGAAGAAAATTGAAGAACAGGACAAGCGTGATGAACTGGAGAAAAACTTCCATATGGTCTTTTATCGCATGTCAGAAATGGTCGAACGAATGTATGGAGACTACGAGAAGAGGATGAAGAATAAATGGAAGAAAAAGGAAGCGCATGTTGATGATGATGCTTCGGTAAATCAAGGGGCTGGAGGAGATCCTCCCGAACCTCCATCTTCACCATCAAGTTCTAGTTCTTCTTCCTCTAAGCATTCTCGCCATTCTCATCATTCTAGCCATAAAGCCTCTTTTAAGAAACCATTATTAAAGCTTGATGTAAAATTTTCTTTACCTATGTTTAATGGAGATGCTAATCCTGAAAAGCTAGATAATTGGATCCGACAAGTTGAAGTATATTGTCGTGTTCAACATATTGATGAAGAGGAAGTTAAAGTGAAACTAACTTCTCTTCGGTTGGAAGGCACCGCTCTCGATGGTGGGAGAGCAAAATTTAGGACAAAAGTAAGTGTGGTAATCTTCTTTCCTCATGGTTGGAATTTAAATCAATGATACATAAGAAATTTTATCCATTGGGTTATTTACATAAAGCAATGATGGAATGGAAAAATTTAAGGCAAAGTAAAGGTCAAACTGTACAAAGTTTCACGGAAGAATTTAGGAAGAAATCTCTTGCATTAAACATTACTTTGGATTCTTATGAAACTTTAACGAAGTATACTAGTGCACTTCACAATTATATTCATCATACTTTGCTCTTGTTTAACCCCACCAGTCTTGATGAAGTTTGTGTGAAAGCCACTCACCTTGAGAACACGGGAAATCATGTTCAAGAAGATCCCACAAAGAAACCTTCCAATTTCCCACATAAGCCATTTAATAAGTTTAAAAGGAAGGATAAGAAGACCGCCACAGTGACGAGAGAAGGAGGAAAGCCATCTTGCACTCATTGCAATAAAAGTGGCCACAATGATGAACAATGTTGGAAACTACATCCATAGAAGAAACCAAAACAGTTCGATGGAAAGAGGAAGACAAAAACCATTGCTACAGTACAACACGATCTTGGTTCCAATTCAAGAGACGAAGGAAAGATAACAACGGTTGGAGTATAAGGTAAAGATTCCCTTCATTCCAGTTCAAATTCCAATAATGAATCTCACGATGATGAACGAAACATGAATGAATTATTTCACATAAGAGTTGTATCTAAACAAACTAAGATAGATACATTATTTGATCTAGGTTCCCAAGTAAACTTGATATCTGAAGAACTTGTCAAAAAGATGGGTCTTGAAACGAAACCACATCAAAAGCCTTATCCTCTTGGTTGGGTATGTGATAAAACAAAACTTAATGTCACCAAACAATGTAGGGTCAGGTTTGCTATTTCTTCAAAGTTTATTGATGAAGTGGATTTGGATGATGTATCACTTGATATATGTGGCATGGTGTTGGGAGTCCTTATCTTTATGATAGAAAAGAAGTCTTCTTTCGTCATGTGAACAAATACCACCTTACTAAGGGGGGAGTGGAATATATTGTTAGAGCTCACATCATGAGGGTAAACACAACACTTGTTAGTGCAGGACAAATACAGAGACACATAAACACTAATAAGAGATATGTAGTCATGGTCATAAGGGAAAAAGATGTCGGAACATCCGACGCTTTCCAAGGATGTGATCCTTCTCATAAGAAAGAATTAATTGATATTGTTTCTAAGTATGATGATATTTTCTAGGAACCAAATGGATTGCCTCCTAACAGAGAAATCCAACATGAGATACATCTTCAACAAGATTCTCCTCTTCCTAATGTGGGCATGTACACGATGTCAATTGTGGAGATGATAGAGATCAAGAAGAAGGTACAAGGATTATTGGATCAAGGGTTCATCATGACCAGTTTATCTCCTTGTGGTTCTCCTATCATGACGGTGACACATAAATATGGCACATGGCGAATGTGTGTAGATTACCGGGCCTTAAATAAAATCACGATGAAAAATCGATACCCTCTTCCTTGTATAGATGATTTACTTGATCAGTTAAAGAATGTTGTTTATTTCACTAAGTTGGATTTGCACAGTGGATACCATCAAATCGGGGTTGCAGAACAAGATGCATGGAAGACTTCCTTTAAAACCAAACATGGATTGTTTGAGTGGTTAGTTATGTCATTTGGGCTTTGTAATGCTCTGACAACTTTCATGCTTGTGATGAATGATGTATTCACACCTTTTCCAGATGATTTTGTGATTGTATATTTAGACGACATTCTTATTTTTAGCGGGACTTGGGATGAAAATGTTAGTCATGTAAAGCAAGTATTGGATACTTTGCAAAGGGAAAAGTTGTATGTAAAATTGTCTAAATGTGAATTTGGAAAGATTGCACTTGTGTACTTAGGTCATATTGTAGGAGGAGGACAATTGAAAATTGATCCTTCCAAGATTGATGTAATTTTAAATTGGCATGAGCCCAAAAGTGTAACTGAGATACATAGATTCTTAGGTGCAGTCCAATATTGGAGGAGGTTCATTTCAAACTTCTTCTTCATAGCAGCTCCTTTGCATGCCTTAACCAGTGTGAAGAACACTTTTAAGTGGAGAGGAAAGCAACAAAAATATTTTGACACTTTGAAGGAAAAGATCAGTACCACACTAGTCTTAGCACTGCCGAATCTTCAACAACCGTTTGAGATCGAGACAGATGCCAACGGATACACCATGGGTGCAATATTGATGCGATATCGTAAGCCAATCTATTACCACTCTAAGACTTTTAACCAAGATGTTGTTAACTATCCTACATATGATAAAGAGTTGTATGCATTAGTTCAAAGCGTAAAGAAATGGAAACACTACTTGTTAGGGAAGGACACAATCATACATATAGATCACCAACCCTTATAGTATCTCTAAGCACAAACCAAACTGCAAAAATATCGACACTACAGATGGATGGGTTTTCTACAACAATTTCATTTGGTAATCAAGTACAAAAAGGGTACAAGTAACAAGGTAGCTGATATGCTTTCTAGACCTCCTATTGTTGCTTCTATTATTTTGAAGAATACTTCTTTATCTCATGATAGCTATGTGGAACAATATGCCATTGATGAAGATTTTAAAGAAGTATATGAGAAGCTAACCCATGGTGCACAGGTAGAGAAGTATTCTGCAGGGAAAACTACTCTACCATCTGGGAAAGCTATGTATTCCTACAAGTGAACGAGTCCATGTAATACGAGAAGCTCATACTTCTCTTGTGTCTGGGCATTTTGGGGTAGGAAAAACTATGGCTCATTTGCAGAGGTTTTGTTACTGGCCTCAAATGAAAGCATGCGTAACTAAATATGTAAAGGGGTGTGTGATGTGTTATACTTGTAAGCCCACTAATATTAAACTGGGGCTATACTCACCACTTGATGTTCCATGCCATCCATGGGAAAGTATCTCCATGGATTTTGTAGGGTGTTTACCATTGTCGAAAGGGGTTCATGACTATTTGTATGTTGTAGTGGATAGATTCAACAATATGTGTATCTTAATTCCATGTAAAAAGCAGATCACTGCTGAGAAGACTGCTAAGCTCTTCTTTCAGTATGTTTGGGTTCACTTTGGGTTACCCACATCCATTATCTCAGATCGAGATACTCAATTCCTTGGGGATTTTTGGACAAGATTTTTGAGAATGATGGACACCAAATTGAAGAGGAGCACTACTTTCCATCCATAGACTGATGAACAGATAGAGGTTGTAAACCGAACATTGGTACTTTTGCTTCGAGGCTACTGCAGCAAGCATCCCAAGTTATGGGATGAACAAATACCCTCTGTACAACATGATTACAACTGAGCCTTACATTCCTCCACTCATTGTTCTCCTTTTGAGACATGTTTTGGGTACCTACCTAAAGTTCCTTTGGACTTGATGTATGGGAGATATGCCGATTCAAATGAAGAAAGAAATGAAGATAAAGCCCACAAGTTCATCTAGAGGATACAATAGGTATACCAAGAAGTCAAGGAACAATTGGAGAAAATTCAAGCACAATATAAAGCTCGTCATGAAAAACACAAGGTTGATCATCAGTTCAAGGTTGGAGACCAGGTATGGCTTCACATTAGCAAGGAGAGATTGAAGGGTGAAGGCAAGAAACTCAAGCCCATTCGTTATGGACCCTTCACTATTTTGGAGAAAACTGGTACCAATGCTTTTCGTCTGGATCTTCCACCTTATATGTAGATTTAATCAGTTGTAAATGCAGAGAACTTGAAACTTTTTGAGCCTCCCATGATCATGGATCAGGATGAGGAAGTTTCAATACCTTCAGTTGATGAGTTTGATACTGAGTACTTGGATGTGTTAAATGAAGATATCATCCTGGACAGAAGGAAGAGGACTTCACACAAGGGTGATGTTGATTATCTTCGAGTAGGCTTAAAGGGCACACATCCAAGCAAGGAAAAGTGGATTGAGAAGGACAAGGTGAGGGAACTCTTCCCTCACTTATCTGTTGATTGATGAAAGCTTTTGGTGGTCCAAAAAGATCTCAGTGGGAAAGCGTGATCCAAAAAAGATCCAAAGAATACTAAGGATAACTCAGAACTCGCAGAAGCAACTCAGGATGATCAGAATGGCCTCAACAAAGAGAGAAAGGACAAAATTTCAAAGTTCTAAAAACTTAGTAAAAATAACACCATTGCGAAGAGTGATTCACATTCCAATGACTTAAACGACTCGTCAAATAGAGTTACAGATCGAAAGATATTCGCGGTCAAAGTTTGGTCAAACTAGCCCAGTCAGCAGGGGGATGAGTCAGCATCGGTACTGCTAACGTCAACATCAGTACAAATGATGTCATCATCTGTACAACATACGTGGAATGCGTAAGAGGTGACATGTGTCATGCTGATGTCAGCATGGTGACATGGCAACACTAGAGGTTACCACTTGTCACTCATATTTGGCATTTTGGGTCATTTTGTGGACTAGTAAACTTGCACCATGTGGCAGGCCATACAGCCACGTGGTAGACCGTACAGTGACATGGCGACTAACGTGGCAGGGTGACGTGGTAGTCTAACTTGACAGACCATAAGTTGACGTGGCCCAATGGTTGGATGCCATGTGGCTCAGTGATGGGCTGCCACATGGCAGTGGGTAAATGCCCAATGACAACCCGTGAACGAAAATTCAATATATATATATAAAATATTTGGCGGGTCCGCCAAATCCGACGGGACCCCGCCAAATTTGGCGTCAACGGATTTATATAACAACTGCTAAGTCTGGTGGAACAAACCATTTCAAATATATGTATATGTTACAACAAACAAACCAAAAGGGGAGGCCCGCGGGCTCGACCCTAGGACCTCCCCCTCTATCAAAGCCTTAACATATGCTCCTCTAACCATAAGGCTAACGACCTCCATCGTTTACAAAGCTCTCCCTTTTTTCTTAAAAGGTGAATCTGCCCATTATACCAGGGAGGCGCGTGAGGGTATGAACCGACACACTTTTCGAGACAGATTCCTCAACATTTATTGCAGATTGTAGGGAACAAAAACCGAGATAGAGTTTCTCTTGGGCTTGGGAGTTCTAGAGTCGGATCGAACCCACAAATTCAGTGGTGCTGTCTATTTTCTGATCTGAGCAAAACTTCTACAACTTGATTTCAGAATGAGGTATACTTATGTATTTTGCCAAATTCTTTTGCTGAGTTAATAAAAATGCCTACCCATTTGAGAGGAGGACCCGGAGACGTAGTCCACCAGGGATGAACTCATTTATCAAGTTTTGTGTTTAGATTTGATACTTGTGTCTCTTCATTATTGAGCTTTTCCTTCTTTAATGGTGCACTTTAATTTATGCTCATTTAATGAAATTCTTTATAAGTCACTCGATGAAAAGATCCCAAATCACTCCTCCTTTATTCATCCTCTTTGCTTTCTCCAATTGGGAAAATCGTGAGGTGCGGTGTGCAAATGAGAAAAAAACGTGGCCGCGGTCCCTTAAAAATCAGGCATAGTAGGAACGCAGACACGTTCTCAAGAACGTGCACACATTCTTAAGAACATGTGCACATTCGTGACGACTAACCTATGTGGAAAGATCACTGGAGGTTCATGCCTTGCCAATATAAGATTAGGAATGTGCATGCGTTCCTGCTGACCCCCTTGTCACTTTTTCTTCCACCAACTTTGTGCACACATCCATAAGAAAATAAGTTTTACGCAAACAAATCTAAATGTAGTTTTGGAAAAATAGAGATAGAATTTCTGGGCCATGTAATATTGGCAGAAGGAATGAAGGTGGACCCAAAGAATATTGAAGCAATTACTAAGTGGTCTGCTACAAAAACTATCACATCTTTACATGTGTTCTTGAGACTTACAGGTTATTATAGAAGATTTGTAAAGAATTATGTAGAAAATGTTGCTCCACTAACAACACTATTGAAAAAGGATGCATTTGGTTGGAATTATGTAGCCAAATCTTGTTTTAATAAAATGAAGGCTTTAATGACTTCAACCCCAGTTTTGGTTGCCCCAGATTTCACTAAAACCTTTGTTACTCAAATGGGATTCTTTAGGAACCGGTATATGTGTGATGCTTATGGAATAAAATCACCTCATTGCCTTCTAGAGTTAGGAATTAAATTCCAAAGGGCAAGAAAAATCTACTTATGATAAGGAGATGTTAGCAATAATTCATGCATTAGAAAAATGAAAACAATGTCTATTTAGAGTTAAGTTCTTGGTCAAACAGAACACAACAAATTAAAATATTTCTTAAACTATAAGAGCTTATCATCATAACAACAAAAATGGATAAGAAAATTTCAAGTTTTGTATTTTGAAATTCTCTACAAAAAGGGAAAAGGAAAATAAAGTTGTCGATAGTTTATCAAGAAAATAAAAAGGGGATGTTACATTATGCTCAATTTCAATAGTCATTCATGAATGAATTTATGATGTTCAAGATGAATACGTGAAAAATCCAGAGACCAAAAAGATAGGTGAGATGGTTCTGTTAAAATTTTGATATGCTCATTTAACCATAGACAATGTCACATCATTGTCACCCAACCACATGCATTCACATATGCCACCCTCGAGCACAATAACCTTTTCTTAGATAGAATGATTCCAACAAGTCCACACTAGAACCAACAGATAAACCCTAACCAAAAACACCACTACTGCAACAACAACACAATACCAATAGAGCATACCTTTACCAAGAGAAGTGAACAATAAGGAGATACCAGAAAGACTTGCACCATAGCTGCCATTGCTGCTCCTTAGACTTGTGCTCTAGTTGCTGCCACAATTGCTCCTTAGACTTGCGCCCCTATTTTCTGAGTGAGTGAGTGTGTCTAAATGATCTACGTGCCTCCTTATTTATACTAGCATGTCCAAGTGACTTTTCCAGGTGGGGCCGACTTCTCTTTCTGGGGCCTTCTATTTCTTTATTATTATTCTCCTTGGGTCGACTTCTCTTCTAGGGTTTTCACACATTTGTTTAATGGTTCTCTTACTCTCAGAATATTCTATTCTAAGTTGTTGTCCCTTGACCAAGTTTTGAGGATCCTTGGTCATGTTTGGCCTATTTTTGGGACTTCGACAGGCTGTTGAAGGCAGAGCGCAAGACAAAGCAAAGATCATGGGATCTTGACCCCTTTTAGGGCCCTTTTTGGGATTCAGGATTATGTAATGGGTATGGGAATGTTGGCCCATGGGTTTATCCATTCTTAGGCCTATTTTGTATCTATAAATAGATGCTAAGGCGATGTAGTGAATATGAATGGCTAAGTGCTAGAGTTGGATCTAGGTGATCAAGAGTGGTAAGTGATTTGTGCATGCTATGTGAGACTTGCAGAGCTAAGTGCAAGTCATTGTAAGAAACTGTGGAAGGTTGTGTACTTGGATCTACTCGAGGAAGGAGGATCTAGTGAGCAGCACAGATCTCCTGTCCTCTGTGGAGTAGGGTTTTTGAGGCTCTATGCATGTAACTGATTGAAGAAGCTAATAAACAAGACAAAGAGTTGGTGGACGTAGCCCCAGGCTGGGGGTGAACCACATATATGTTGTGTTGCTCTGCTTTGTGCGATGTGTTGATGTGTTTATATGTTAATGTGATTAGTGCTTCAATATAGATGAATGGTAGATAGATATGTTAATGCTATGTGCTTAATGGTATGGATCTGACCTATGTGGGTATGCTTAGTGCTTAAATACCTTAGATCTGAATGAATACTGTGATACTATGTAATTAGGGTTTAACCACGCTGTAACTAAGATTGGATATTGATGAATTTTAACTGCTGAGTGCTCTGTTAAGTGTTAGAATCAAAGATCTGTGTCCCAGCTAAGGTTGTAGACATCTGAGTCCCGCAAGCACCCCTACCTCTACCATGAGTGAGACTTCATCTACTTCGCAGGTGTTGCCGAAAGGGCCGGTAGTTAGGGTTTTGTTGTTGTGCTGTTGTAGCGTTGAACCTTGGGTCTGCCCCTGTGCCAACAAATGGTTCCATTGCCGGGACTGAAACTGTGGTTGCTTGGAACTGAGGAAAAATAAGCTTTGTGCAAAGATCCAACCTGAAACTCTATTGCTGGGAACTGAGGAAGAAGAAGCTTTGTGCGAAGATCCGACCTAAAATTTTGAAAGCTCTGTGTGTGGTTCTGTCGCTCTAGTGCACAATATTCTACTTGACCTGTGAATCTCTGTGCCAAGAAGAAAGATCATATATGAAGAAAAGAGGTAAGATATGAAAGCTTTGTGCTCTGAGAAAGGTAAAAGTGAGAATTTTTTCTTAAAGAGGTAAGATCTGGAAGCTTTGTGCTCTGCCGAAGATAAGATTAGTTGAAATTTTTGTTTCTAAAGTATGAATCTAGGTATGTTTGATAAGATTTGTCCTAGCTTGAAAACTAGGGCACTGATAGAAGAAAAAAGATTTGATATGAGTAGATCCGATAAGAATAGTGAAAGATAAGTTATACCTATGCATAGAGAGAATGTTTGGACTAACAAATGGATGCATGACCCTAGAAAGAACTTGTTGCAGGTTAGCTACCAAGATCCTAGCGCACAGTAGAGGAGAAGCTGGGGATCATTTTTGAGAAAGAGAGGACTAACCCTTTGTTACAGTTGCAGAAAACCATGCCATCTTGCTAAGGAATTCCCTGGAAGAAGACCTAGTTTCATTTGTTGTAAATCTATGGACCATGAAGTATTGGATTGACTTAGAATGATTGCTAAGGTTGAAAGGATGATGTTAAGCCCTAATATTGGCTCATTGCCCCTTAATTGGGGCATCTTATATTCGTAATGTTATTTTATTTATGTCTACTTTAGGCCATTAGTTGTAATTATACCTCCTAGTCTCCTATATATACCAAGGAGACATTTTCATTTTGAATCATCTTGTACTTGAACATTTAAGTGGGGTAAAAGGAGGTTGCCCCCTCGAAGAGGCTTATTATCTGAAATAATCTCTTTTTCAAGGCGTTGAGTACTTTTTCTGAGGTTTTTCTATGCTATATTGATATTTGGTTCTTAACATATGGTATCAGAGCTCAAGGTCTTGGGGTTTCACTGCTACATCTGAGACACCTTGGAATTTTCGTTATAACTTTTTTTCTACAACTTTTCAGAAGGAACGAATTGGAGGCAATTTAATAGATGGATCAAGGTACGTTCGGTTCAAATGTCAGCTCCTGAGGCCTTATACTTTCATAGATACAACCTATACAAGATGGGGTTCTAGAATCATCCCGAACTGAGTCATTGCGGAATTTTCGCTATAAAAAAGTTTCTGTAATGTTTCAGACCCTAAAATCTAAAGGCTATTCACAGAAATTAGTAAGGTATCTTTGGTAAATTTTTTATCTTCTGGGTCATCTTAAATTTGTAGATACACCCTGTGTAAGATAGGGTATTTGACTAGTCCTATTGACTAGTCTCAAGAAGGTGTTCCAGGTAAAACAATCATAAATTCTTCCTAGAGTATCCAAATTGAGTGGGACTAGTTTCA
>ML779604.1:501493-524568 GCA_009831015.1 Picea engelmannii | reverse complement strand
CATCTTGTACTTGAACATTTAAGTGGGGTAAAAGGAGGTTGCCCCCTCGAAGAGGCTTATTATCTGAAATTATCTCTTTTTCAAGGCGTTGAGTACTTTTTTTGAGGTTTTTCTATGCTATATTGATATTTGGTTCTTAACAGATGAATATGAGACAAGAAGACCATGAGAAAGGTCAAGCAACTGAGATTATGGCAGAACCTTAGAAATAATCAAAGAAAGTATTGCTACAGATGAAAGAAACCTTGAATGATCACTGACATATCACCTTATCAAAGATCTTCAAAGGAAAATAGTGCATAAAAGAAAGAATAGGAGACTTCGACATTGACTGTGTTATGGATAAGGAGACACAGGTGAATATCATGACATAAAGAACTTGGGAAATTTTAGGAAAGCATGCTATGATTCCTTCATTGGGAGGAATAGGGTTATTCAGAGGAAAGATTATAAACCTATGTGTAAAGATCACCCAAATATCTATGAATGCCAATGAAACTTCGACAGAGGAAGAATTTGAAGTTGTTAAATTTATTGAGAACATCACTCCATTTGCTATGTTACTAGGAAAACCTTGGATTGAAGGAGGTCGGGACAGAAGGAAAGAAGAAGAAATCCTAGAACAGAAGAAGCAAGAGTTAAAATATTTCATGACTAGGAGGATCACACACTTAATTGAAGAACATGAGAACCGAGCGAAACTATTTAAAACCAGAGACTTGGATGTCGAAGTTGCAAGAACGCAAGAAGATTTGCAGAATACTGAAGTGCCTATCCTAGATAGAGAAGAAGTATTACCCTTGATTTCTAGGCAAGAATCTTAAGAATGCGAAGTTACTATGCTAAGAGAAGATAAGAATCAGAATGGAAAAAGGAATTCCGAGACGAAGCTCACTGGAAAGAAGGCTAGAAAACTAAGTAAGAAGAGAACTAAGATCGAAAAGTTACAGAAAGTTCCAGAGGGAAGTTCGTAGAAGGAAAATTTGCAAAATTGGAACTTCACCAGGATATCAGAACTACATCACATGTCACTTCACCATGGTGAAGCAATATAGCTATTGGGAACAATATAACCATTAGACCGACGACCCAAACGGGTAGAAAGGCATTTATGATCAGAAATTTCGCCACTAGACCGTTGGGACCGCGCCATAACGGACATAACTGAATTAATGAAGGCTTCTCACCTGTTGCAAGAGATTCGTTGTCAAGTTATCTATTTATCTTGTCGTGCCACACAATGAGAACACTTTTGCTAACCATGAATCTGAGCCCGAAGATTAGTTGATTTGACACAGTGATCATTGCGCTATTGCTATCTGTCCCGTTGCATTGAGCAATTACTCTTCGAACCCAAGATATTCAACCACGAGCATGCATGTCGGACAAGCTTAGCGCTGCAGAAAAAATTGTCGAATAAGTTCTCATTGACCTAATGACTGAAAGAGTAATGTCTACAAGTATTCAAGCATCATTGACGAGAAGAGTGCAAGCCTCTCCGTCGACTACTCGCGGAGCTGGACCATCCCGACCTTCAACATAAAAGAGAACCAAACATAGAGATGACCTAGCAAATGCAAAGTTGATCCCAACCATATTGCCTAACTACATCTCGCCTCTGGCCGACACGGTGAGTCATGATAGTGTGCCAAGAGATTTTGAGTACACCATGGTTACTGCATACCTCCCGAAGGGGATATGCACAGTTTGAGCACAACATGACAAGATCGCAACGTTGAAGTTATGTGACTTCAACCTCAGATATCGCAAGAACTATAACATGCTCACCTCGTACAAATACCTGACTAGGACGAAGGGGAAGAATTCAAAGATAATCGCCCAGCCATGGATGATGAACCTCACGCAGTCCACCCTGTTAAATGTAATGAAAATCCCACACTTCGGAAGGCACCAGGAAGTCAACATCGGTGTCAAGCTACTCCTTTTATGTTACCATGGAGGCTACTTATGGATCGACCACCATATCACAGTCGATTCGATGCTAATCCATAGGATCACCGGATTAAGTATGCAAGGAATCGACCCGTAGGAGTTCTATCCAGGAAAACCCACAGATCGCGCACTAGCACAGAAGATCAAGGATACATATGACGATGTTGAAAAGGGGATGTGAGGATACAAGGTAGCCTCCATCCAGAATGGCGCAGTGCACCTAGCCTACCAGTTAATAGCCGAAAATTTAGTAAGGAGGAACTGACCCACGGAAGTCACATGCTTTGTCGTTGACCTTGCAGGGAAGTGCATGGAAGGTCTACAGATGAACTGGGTGAAGTACCTAGTTAATCAGTTGGAACTAGACTGTCACAAAGCACAATATCAGGGATACAAGTTTCACTTTAGCTGGGTCCTGATCCTCATTGCCTTTGTTGCCCGGGAGATGCCGAAAGGTGCGACCTTTCCAGATATTGAACCGTTCGAGCCGCTTGCTGCGAAGTTCACCACACTTTCGTACTCAAATAATATGAGCAAACAATGGCATTCAAACGTTGTTTTTCATACATATTACCTTCAGCTGAAGAGAGCCATCGAAGTTGAACCTCACATGACTTCGAACACCCTACAAAGGTTTTGACCCCTGATGAAGTTATGCGCAGATCGACACTTCATCTACATTACAACGCGAGCCGATGAACATAAGGAGCAACTTCAGTCGTACTACAAGCTCATGTAAGAGGACCTTGAGGAGATCACCAAGGACTGGTCGACATAACTCCTTATTCCCGTAGACCCTACAGAGATGTCCAACCCTGACAACCCAGAGACCACGCACAAAGAACATGATACACCTAGACACAACAGAAGGAAAAAAACTTAAGAGGTCCAAGACTTAAGCAACCCCTCATGCAAGACTGCTTCAGTATCACCTGACCGAGGGGGTGATGACAAAGTGGAAGAAATAAATGGCAAGGAAGATGAACAAAAGCAAGTCAAAGTAACACTTCCTAGAGAGGAGGCTGATCCCCTGAAGAAAAGGAAGGTTTCTCCCAAGAAACTCTCTTCGCGGAAGAAATCCAGAGCCACCTTGACCAAGATGCAGAATGTACCCACTGCTGATGATTTTGACTTCATAATAGCAACCCTAAATGACGCTTGGCTGAAAATCATGGAGAAACAAGAAGCTAAGCAGGAGGAAATGTATGATAGAATTGAGGTCAAACTTCGAGGGGTACAACAGGCCCTTCATTCCAGTCACGTAGTACCCACTGTGCCCCTGCCATCGAGAGAACCAGAGTTGGGAGATGATCCAACCCAACTCCATCGACTAGTAGAAGCAACCAAAGCTCACTTTCGATCAACACAAGAAGAAACAGAAAAATCCACCTAGTCCTTGAAGCAAGTGCAAGGAGTAATCGTAGAACATAGCTGACTTGCAGAACAGGAGAAGGTTGCTCTCTAGGAAAATTTTGAAGAGGAGAAAGCACAGATGCAACAAGAAAAAGAACAGTTGCTCACAGAGCAACTCAAATTGAAAGAAGCAGTCAATAGAGAACTCCGCTCTATGACAGGCTTAGAGCCACAAACAGAAGACTGAGTCACGCATCAGGTAGAACAGCTCATAGAAGCTATCCAACAACTACAACAACGAATAACAGACTTAGAGATATGCACAGTGCCCAACACCCCACAGGATGTGAGGGATCAAAGAGAAGCAACTGCTCGAAGCGCAGTTGAGAGAATCAAATCCCTCGCCATGGAATGTAAGCAATTGAGTGATCGCAGTGCGCAGACCTATGAGCAACTCACTAAGAATCCAGAACTGAAGGCACTGGAGTCGCAACTCCAAGAGGATAAGTATCAAGCAGAGAAAATACAGGCATAGTTGAAGCCCTTGTTAGTTGTGGAAATAATGAAGCAATCCCAGGAGCAACACACTGCCCAACAACAGGTCCACACTATTCAGAGCAGAGTTATGAAAGTGACTCAGAGGCTCCAACCTATACAGGATGAGGCTTACCAATTATTCACAAAGATCGAAGGTTGAGGAACGGTACTGGAGCAAGTCATCACTGCAGCTGAACAAGGCCTAGAGGGACCTATCAATGAAACAATCATACAAGATTTCACTGAACAGGAGGTCGTGGCAAAAAAACAAGTCGAAGCAGCTCGAGGCTTTTGAGGCAGAATTATCCAGAGCAGAGTGACTCGGGATGAGTCACAGGTGAGTGTTGGGGGCCTGTTGGCCCTTGACCAAGTTTTGAGGATCCTTGGTCATTTTTGGCCTATTTTTGGGACTTCGACAGGCTGTCGAAGGCAGAGCGCAATACGAAGCAGAGATCACGGGATCTCGGCCCCTTTTAGGGCCCTTTTTGGGATTCAAGATTATGTAATGGGTATGGGAATGTCGGCCCATGGGTTTACCCGTGCTTAGGCCTATTTTGTATGTATAATAGATGCTAAGGCGATGTAGTGAATATGAATGGCTAAGTGCTAGAGTTGTATCTAGGTGATCAAGAGTGGTAAGTGATTTGTGCATGCTATGTGAGACTTACATAGCTAAGTGAAAGTCATTGTAAGAAACTGTGGAAGGCTGTGTGCTTGGATCTACTCGGGGAAGGAGGATCTAGTGAGCTATGTAGATCTTCTGTCCTCTGCGGAGTAGGGTTTTTGAGGCTCTGTGCATGTAACTGATTGAAGAAGATAATAAAGAAGACAAAGAGTTGGTGGACGTAGCCCCAGGGTGGGGGTGAACCACGTATATGTTGTGTTGCTCTGCTTTGTGCGATGTGTTGATGTGTTTATATGTTAATGTGCTTAGTGCTTCGATATAGATGAATGGTAGATAGATATGTTAATGCTATGTGATTAATAGTATGGATTTGACCTATGTGGGTATGCTTAGTGCTTAAATACCTTAGATTTGAATGAATCATGTGATACTCTATAATTAGGGTTTAACCGCACTGTAACTAAGATTGGATATTGATGAATGTTAAGTGTTAGAATCACAGATCTGTGTCATAGCTAAGGTTGCAGACATCTGAGACCTGCAACCACCCCTACCTCTACCTCGGGTGAGACTTCATCTTCTTCACAGGTGTTGTCGAAAGGGTCGATAGTTAGGGTTTTGTTGGTGCGTTGTTGTAGCGTTGACCCCTGGTTCTGCCCCTGTTCCAACATAAGTACAAAGGTTACACTTGGATATTAATACCTCCCGCAACTACCAAAAACATAAACATTCCCTCTTAGCTAGGGAGGTATTAACTAAGATGTTCTTCATGTAATGGTCTCAAACACATCCATCCATCTCACATGGCATGGGAAAGACTTACATGGTCTTGCAGACCAGTCTACATGTAGCATCACCATATCCACACAAGTTATCTCATGATCAAACAGATCATGTCACAAGTATCACCATCATAGCCACACATGCTATCTCATGATCAAACAGATCATGTCACAAGTATCACCATCATAGCCACACAGGCTCTGCCATAGTCACACACAGAGACTATTTGATGGTTATGTCACAATCACGCATATGGGGCCTCATCATCACATGTAATATCTCTCTAATGGGCACAAACTCATCGTCCTCTCAAACCTTATGTCATTACAACGATTTCACCTAGCTCACACAAAACTAGGCATCTAGCTCATACTGAACTAAGAAACCATCCAACTCACACAGAATATGGAATATTCATTTGAGTTAGTTTACACATAACTGTGCTACTACCCAATCTAAATGGAGTATAGGAAACTACAACTCGCCAGCTCACACTGAATTTTGCAACTAGCCCTAGAGTTAGTTCTTTTGGTTGGCACACTAGGAATCCAACCCACAGTGACTGGGCATCTAACCACGGGGGTTAGGCGATGCAGTGCACACACACTACTCATCTAGCCCAAGGCTAGGAAACACCTCCAACCACACAAGTTGGCCTTCCAACTTGAAAATATGGGAAACTCTCCAACCCCGAAGGCTCGACATCTGCTAACCTTGTGCGAGGTCATGCTGACTGGTGCCACAGTTAGTAACGTGCCCGTAAATGACCACCCGCTGCTACCATACTCTGAAAGCTAATTCCCCAAGAATTTCATATGTGACTCATCACTCCCTCTTACTAGGGAAGTCCTTCTAGACCACACCAAGCTTGTCCCTAAAGTACACAAACTTCACCCTTGACAGAGGCTTGGTCAACACATCTGTTATCTGCTCATCTGTAGCGACATACTGGAGCTTCACTACTTCCTTCTGCACCATATATATGATATAATGGTACCTCATATTGATATGCTTGGACTTATCATGAAACACGGGGTTCTGTGACAACTTTATACAACTCCGATTGTCATAGAAAATACAAGTCACCTATAACTCGAGATCAAACAATACTGCAAACAATTTTCGAAGCCACACAACTTTGCTGCTGGCTGAACATGCTACTATGTATTCTGCCTTGGCTGTACTAAGTGCCACACTAGTCTGCTTCCTACTGAGCCACAAAATCATCGTTGACCCCAGACTAAAGCAACATACATATGTACTCTTCCGATCTGTGACACTGTCGACCCAATCTGAATCAACATAGACTTGCAGTCTTATCTTATGATCTGAAATATATCAGAGTCCATAATCAACTATACCTTTCAGGTACCTTAACACATGCTTTGTTGCAACCAAGTGAACATGTCTTGGTTCAACCATATACTGACTCAAAGTATTCATCGCAAAGCATATATCTGGCCTAGTATTTGTCAAATACATCAATGAACCAATCATTTGTCTGTACATGGTGGCATCCATTGTCTCTGAAGAAGTATCACTCAATAAATTCATATTCATCTTCATGGATTTACAATCCATCACTCCAAATTTCTTCAAAATCTCTACAACATATTTTCCTTGGCACAGAAAAATCGCATATGGTTTCTGCCACACCTCTAGACACAAGAAATAATACATCATACCCAGTATTTCATCTCGAACTCTAATGCAATCTTTCTCTTACACTCAACGATGAGATTCTCATTCCCGGTTAGAAATAGGTCATCCAAATATAATAGTAATATCACTGGTCCACAATCTACAACCTTGTAGTAAAGGTTGGAATCTACTTTACTCTTAGTAAATCCCAATCTCATCAAGAAATTATCTGATATGGCATATCATGCCCTGGCTGCCTGCTTAGGCCCATATAAATCCTTCTTCAATTTGCAGACATGAGACTCTTCTGATGTATCTTGTGGCTGCTCTATGTACACTTATTCTAGCTACTGGAGCAAGTGTCTCGTCATAATCTTCTCCCTCTTGTTGGGAGAATATTTTGGCCACAAATCAAGATTTGTACATCTCTACACTGTCATCTACAACATGCTTGATCTTGTAGATCAACTTGGAAGTCACCACTAGCTTCCCTTCTGGTCTCAGAACCAAGGTAAAATCCATATTCCAGTCCTTCTGACTAGCTTCCCCCTCGGTTACTGAAACAAGGGAATCTTCCCAGGATATCTCATATCTCGTCGAAGCTTCGATCTAGCCTCCTCAACTCATGGCACCTGTCTGTCCGTCCTGGAAGATGTCTCTCTCTCCGATCTAAATATGAGGAGGAATACTTTCTGAATGAAAGTCTCTAAGACATTGACTCTCTCTTAAATCATGCTCACTTTGAGTCTCCATGCTCCCTTTGAAGCTTGAATCCCTCTGAGTCTATATAATCTTTGGAGCCATTTGCTCCCTTTGTATGTGATGATATCCTCTGAAGTATAATCTCTTATGAACGGTCCAGGGGAGGTTGCTCCTCCCTACTAGATCGTGATGGATAACTCCCTATGAACTCTAGCTCCTTCTAAACTGGTACTTGGTGGGTCCACCTGCCTCACCACTATTGGATAAATCTTCTCCTCCTCATGATATGGCTTATCAATTCCACATATAGGTATCCATTTTGCATCCTGCAAAGTATCACATGACCATGCTGGTCTCTTCCTGGTTACTACAATGATTTTGGGTAGGCCCTTCTGGCTCTACTAACTCTTCCTAATGATTTGAGGAGTGATCAATTGAAATATAGGGATTTGTTTGGTCATATTTGGAGCCTTCTTCTCCTTACAATCAATCTCCATATGAGATACTTCGTATCTCGCAAAAGTATCCTTCTTGCCAGAATGTTTTAACTTCGGTGCATGGAAGTATACGGTCGTGTATACAACTTCTTATATGGATAGTCTGCTCCATGTCTCAAACTAGAGACCATCTAATATGTTGCCTCCTGCAACCGTCACTATAACTCCCCTCGGATTTGTCACTAGTGACCTTCCCAGAACAAGACCAATAAGAAGGGAAAACAATAGACAAGAATAATACTCTTATAATAATAATAAAAACAATAACGAGAACAACCATCACACTAGCTCCTTCTCAGACCTATCACTTGTGACCTGCCTAGAACAAGAGCCAAAATAAAAATGCAATAATAAGACATATGAACAACACTCTTCTAGTGTTGTGACCAATCATTCCTCCATGGTAACCTCCATGGATTTACAAGATAACCTACTTGAGACAAGAGCAACAAGAGCAAAAGTATTTCCAATATAATGGCATTTTCATAGGAACATATCTATGTTAAGAATAAAAGACAATTTCATGGTAATCAACATATCATTACCAAGGTGACCTGTCTGGAAGCAAAACAAAAAATATCTCCTAGAGGAGATGTTAGTTCATCTTGCAAATAAGTACAATAAGCATTTATATCAATAGTACTCGCATGCTACTAAGTATTCATTGTATTTAGCAGTAATAAATCCTTTCAAATATTGTTGTCACAACTATAGTGTTTACTTGTAATGTAGAAATGATCAAACTTGATATGTGCAAATTGGAAACTTATCAATTTAATCAATCAAACCTGGAACCTGGAGTCTTATCTCCAAGAATGAGTGTTGTTGATTTTCTTCCGAGTCTCCTTCACTCAAGATGACAAGTATTCTCTCCAACTTGTCCCTTGTACTAAGACAATATGCTTTCTTGATAGAAATCTGAGTTAGGGAATATAATGCAAAATAAAATCTAAAGTCTCAACCTTAATCAATTTAATATTTTGACTAAAGTTAACTTATAACTTTAACTTTGACCAGAGGTTTGACTTCAACATGTCTTACTCAAAAAATTAACCTTGACATTTTTGCCGACTGAGGGCACCAGAAGGTATGCTAGGTTAGGGCGCACTAGGACAACCAAGAATTAGGCCCAACACTTCACTAAAAAGTGCCCAACGAATTTCGGTTATGGTTTGTTGCTGCTGCACAACCAAAAACCCTAGATGGAACTTCCAGAAGAATGGATAGTGAGTTGATCTAGGGAAATAATAATTTTAGCATCCTTCAATGAGTTGCTCAAAGAGCTACCATTAACTTCATTGGACCAAAGGAACCACAATTGGTACTACAACTGACACTGCAACTAGCACTGCAACTAGAACTACAACTGGTGCTGCAACTGACACTACAACTGGTTTTGCAACCAACATAGTGAGTGCGCTATGTCAAGGCAACCTCTTTTCTCCAAGAATCAACTTCAATTTGACCTTTAAATGCTAGACGCCTTGACCTAGGGTTTTATGAGAAAACCCTAATTTCTCAACTTTAGAAAATTGCAGATCTGATCCGAGGAAGAGATGTGCCCTACTTAGGTGACCTTCTTGGTGGGTGCAGTAAGTTCTCAACGAACTTGATAATAGGGGAAACTGAGGATCTTCCTTCCAACGGTTAGACTGTTATGAAGGAAACCAAATCCGATACCATGTTAAAATTTTGATATGCTCGTTTAACCATAGACAATGCCACATCATTGTCACCCAACCATAGGCATTCACATATGCCACCCCCGAGCGCAATAACCTTTTCTTAGATAGAATGATTCCAACAAGTCCACACTAGAACCAACAGATAAACCCTAACCAGAAACACCAATTCTACAACAACAACACAATACCAATAGAGCGTACCTTTACCAAGAGAAGCACACAAGAAGGAGATACCAGAAATACTTGCGCCCTAGCTGCCACTGCTGCTCCTTAGACTTGCGCCCTAGTTGCTGCCACAATTTCTCCTTAGACTTGCGCCCCTATTTTCTGAGTGAGTGAGTGTGTCTAAATCAGCTAGGTGCCTCCTTATTTATAATAGCCTATCCAAGTGACTTTTCCAAGTGGGGTCGAATTCTCTTTCTGGGGCCTTCTATTTATTTATTATTATTCTCCTTGGTCCGACTTCTCTTCTAGGGTTTTCACACATCTGTTTAATGGTTCTCTTACTCCCGAAATATTCTATTCTAAGTATAAAGGTTACACTTGGAGATTAATACCTCCCGCATCTACCAAAAACATCAATAGGGTCTTCCAGATCTATCACATATATTTGCTATAGAAATTTCTAGAAATAAATTGTGGATGGTTTTGAAACGTCCAATGTTTCAAGTGGACACTTCTGAGCACACTCTTTTCTAACTAATTAAGCTTCTTTTGTCCTTAATGATGGGTGGAGTGTCCACTCAAAATGTTAGATGTTTCAAAACCAACCACAATTTATTTCTAGAAAATTCTATAGCAAGTATGACCAACTGTGAAAACATTCACGCTCAAATTCCATCATATATATTTTTATGATTCGACCTTTTAGACCAACCAATGTTGTCCATCATTAAAATGAAGAAGGAAAAAAATAAAAAAGAGAAATAATATAAATAATGAAAAAGAAAAAAAAGATTACCTAAAATAAGATTTCTTTTTATAAATTTTTAAAGAGGGTAACATAGGAAGAAGAAAAATAATAAAAATATCAAGGAATAAAAACAATAAGGATATTAAAGAATAAGAGGATTAAAAAATTAAAGAAAGAACTAAGAATATAAATAAGAATTTAAAGGAAAATAATAAAGATATTAAGGAACAAGAAGATAAAAATACGGAAAGTTGAAAGTTATAAAGATATCAAGGAAAGGAATAAGAGGATAAAAAGAATAAATTATAAAGATATCAAGGAATAAGAGGATAAAAAGAATAAATTGTTAAAGGTGATATTCTTTATTAATATTATTGGCCCAAATCAACATTATTGTTTTAACATAAAATAAGAATTCATTTTTAGCACTATATTTTTTTATTAATATTATTTATTAAAAATCAATGTTATTTTTAAATAAGTTATGCCATAGCATCTATACCTGCCTAAATAGTTTGGAAATATAGATGTTATAACATAAGTTAAGTTTTCGGAAAAACATATATGCCAAATTTAATGTCGAGTTAAGTTTTGATTTTAGCCCATATATTTTCAATTTAATGCCGAGTTAAGTTAGGTAGTTCTGAAACTAATACACCAACGATTTCTAAGAAGAGCACGTTTTACTGCCTATAGATGAAATACATGATCAAATTTATGCAGATCTATGCCTATTTTTTTTCCAATTTGTAAGTTTACAAGTCCAATTTTTCAAAGATCCCCAAAACAACTTGCATAAAGTATCACTTACCTTGATTTTCTATGATTGTTGTGATAATCTCTGTAATCTTTTGCAGCTGATGAAATCCCCAAATCCTTCTCCTAAAAATCTACTATTTAAGACGGGGGCAGGCACACCACATAAAAACACCGGATAATTTATTTTTTTAGTGATAGTTAACGATATGAAATATCTTCGCTCTTAAGGCCACTGCATAACTAGGGCCATACGAGAAAGCAACCCCTCCTGTACTGAACCAATAACTTTCCCGACTTCACACCGAAGCTGAGCAAAAAGTGGAGTCTGAATTCAAAGCTGAAGAAGAGGAATCACCTATGAAGAAACAAAAATAAGAGTAAGAAGACGAAGATACAACGACAATGGCGGTATTTTTTTTCGGGCGGAATCGACAACACGATGTCGATTCCACATAGCTTGCAAGCATGGGGCACAGGTAAATCGGGGTGAGAATCGAACTTGAGACCTCCTTTACATATTTCCTTCCATTTACACGACACTTGCCAATCGATTTACATTCACTTGCCAATCCATCTACACCCTGCAGGCCGACGAAAATGTCGATATTATCATTTGCAAGGTAAGTAAATGTCTTTAGGTGACAAATTCTATGTATCCTTTTCTGAGAGAGAGTCTCATGCAAATGAGGATTACCGGTTGTCTACATGCATGTTACTCATGTTACTAATATATTTTCAGTTACTCAGAGATTTGTAGGGTTCGAATTATCCAATAACATAACATTGCAGTAAAATTGAATTATGAATAATTCGAAAAATAAATATTTTTCAAGGTTTAGTTAAAATACAAATCATGAATCAATGCGCATAGCTGAACTAGGGTTTTAGCCACGAAACCTGCACATGTCTCCCTGCTTCTTGCTACTGCGGCCATGGAGGCCAAGGGAGGGGGGCCTACAAACCCCTCTTACAGCTCCGTCACTACTAAGGAGCAAGGCTCCACACACTTCAAACGACCGACCTTCGAACTTCTAGTTGGAATGCAATAAATCATCTGGGAGGAAGAGATGCTGAAGGAAATAGACCCAGAATCCAATCACCCGAAAACTACTTGCACTTGGGAACCAGGCAAATGTATCCCGTAGGCCCCGATCGCTCCAAAATATATCATCAACTCTCCAAGAATAGAAGATCATAAACAATACATGAGGGATTTCACCCTGATATGGAAATTTTTGGGGTTATGGCCTTCGGAAAAGGACTTAGTTAAATGGATTCAGCACTGGTGGAAGCCCAAGGGCCACTATGACCTCCAATTTGGATCAAAAGGATTTTTCACTATCATATTGCACAACCTAGAGGACATAGACATAATCTTTGAAGGAGGGTCGTACTTTTACAACTCGACAGGTCTTTTCCTCCGTTTCTGGACGAAAAGGTTCAACACCGAGAAGGGATATTTCACACATGCCCCGGTCTGGTTGAGGCTCTATTCGCTCCCACAAGAATTTTGGCTGGAAGAAATTCTTGCAGGAATCGACAACACCATTGGCATCTACGTCAAAGCCTCAGAGGCAACAAAAAAATGAAGGTACACTGCCTATGCCCGAATCTGTTTCTATTTGAATATTTCCAAACCTCTCCCTAGAGCCATTACCCTATATTATCAAGACGACGAATGGTCCCAAACCCTAGACTATGAGCACATCCCTTTCCGCTACCGGAAATGCCACGAGCATGGTCACCTCTTTCATGAATGCCCGTTAAATAACCCTATCGAAAACAATATGGAATATCCTAACAAATCTAATGACGGATTTACCCAAGTCACGGGTTGATGTAGGCTTCAGGCCAAAAAATGCCCCCCCCAGGCCTCCCCAAGACCCTCAACCAAGAACTCTTTCAAAGCCCTTCCAACCCCGCCAGATATCCCCATCACTCCTGTCGTCCCGCTGACAAACTCTGCAGTCCCTGCGACTGGCCAAGGTTCCTCAAATCCCGTCCCCTCAGCCCCAATTTCTTCCCAAATCCCCCCTTCAGAGGCTTCCCTTCTTGCAAACCTCAGACCAGAAATTGGGGACCCATACTTAGATCTGGAAGATCAGGAGCTAGCAGGTATTGATATGGCACATTTGGATAAAGCTTACCAAAAACAACAACTGTATACCATCCCACCGGATCAGATGCACAAGGTCCACAAAGTCTTTCTCAACTCATCTATAGGAGGATTAGCCCGTGTTAATACGAATCTCAGAATACAAAAGGGTAACTCGAAGGATCAACGCAAACTCACAAAAGATGAGAAAAAAAGAGGCAGGAAACTAAAACATTAACTCATTCAAGATGTGGGTAACTTCCTTGTAAACTCAGGTCAGATACATCTGATCTCAGACAACTTTCCTCCCCTCCAACCCTCATCGTCCTCATGAAGATGCTATCCTGGAATATAAGGGGCCTCAACGCAAGAAGAAAACAAGGTTTGCTTCGAGAAATAATTATGAAGGAACAATCAGACATACTGCTACTGCAGGAAAATAAATGCGCTGGAAAGGAAGCCTCGCTTATTCTTCAAAAATGTTGGAAGCAAGTCAATCAGGTTGAAGTCGACGCTAAGGGGGAAACGAGCGGGCTGGAAATGCTCTGGAATCCAGCCATAGTTTTGTTGGACAATTTCTTCACCTCCAACTGGACCATCACAACCTCCTTTCATCTCATTTGTTTAAGCAAACATGACTACATCATGAATGTCTACGGACCCACAAGAACGGGAGACAAGGAACTCTTCCTCCAACGTTTAGATTGGATTGACAATCACATCGACCCCCAACGATGGATCCTAGGGGGCGATTTCAATATGATAACATGTCTGGAGGAAAAAAAAGGGGGCAAACACATGCTAGGAAACAACAACGAGCATTTCAACCGAATCATTGGCCTTTTGAATCTCATTGATGTAGAAATAGACAACGAGCCCTTCACCTGGTCCAATAGATGCTCGGGGGTTCATCATGTCTCCAATAGATTAGACCATTTTCTAATATCAGAAGCCATCATGCTGGATGGTTTGTCTTGGAATGCCATGGTAATAGACCCGGGTTGAAATCACTAGTTGATTCTCTTATCAATTAACATCAGTGGCACCCTAGGAAACAATCCTTTCTGCTTTGAAAAATTCTGGTTGACACACCCAGATTTCCAATCTAACATCAAGATCTGGTGGGAAGAAGAGGTTATCCCAATAGGGATCCCTATGTACAGATTTCAACAACGGCTAAAAAATCTCAAACAACATCTGAAATCTTGGAATAAGTCCACCTTCGGAAACATCTTTCACGCTCAACAAATTCTCAATCAACAAATGCAAAGCCTCCAACAACAGATCAGATCTCAAGGCCTCACTGATTCCCTAAAGGATCAAGATGCTCTTCTAAACAACCAGTTGGCGGAAAGATGGGCGCAGGAAGAAATCCTCTGGAGACAAAAATATCGCATCCAATGGCTGAAAGAGGGGGAAAAAAACACCAAATTTTTTCACAGATCTATGGTCCAGCGGCAACAAACAAATCACATTACTCACCTGGTCTCAGAACAAGGAACTTAAATCCAACAACATGTAGATATAGAAAAGGAAATTCTCTCTTACTACAAAAACCTTCTTACAGAACCCCCCATAGATCAATCGAATGCAATTGATTCTATCCTCAAGAACATCCCCAAGGAGGTCACTACAGAGCAGAACAAGGCTCTTATGAGACCTATAACTTAGGAGGAAGTCAATCAAGCTCTTAGGGACAACCCACTGGGCAAGGCTCCTGGGCCGGATGGGTTTACTTCTGACTTCTTCCACAACTGCTGGAGCATCATCCAGGAAGATGTTTTGGAAATCATTGAGGACTCTAGAAGATCTGGGCAGGTCCTCCAAGCCCTCAATGAAATCTTTCTCACTCTCATTCCCAAAGAGAACAACACTACTTCCCCTTCACACTTTCAACCTATTGCACTCTGCAATGTCATTGACAAGCTTTTAACGAAGATCATCGCAACATGCCTTAAACCAATACTACCTTTCATAATTTCTCCAGAACAATCGGGCTATGTGGAGGGTAGAAAAATTATGGACAGTGTTATCTTGGCTCACAAAGTAATCCACTCGTTTCATACGACTAGGTCTCAAGGTATGCTTCTAAAACTGGATCTCTCTAAAGCCTTTGATAAATTAAGCTAGAACTACTTGAACTCAACCCTCCTCGCCTTTGGTTTTGAATCCTCATGGGTCTCTTGGATTGTCAACCTCACCTCGTCAGCCCTATTTTCCATCCTGATCAATGGTGTCCCTTCCAAACCTTTCTCCCCCTCCAGAGGAATAAGGCAAGGGGACCCGCTTTCACAATTCCTTTTCATTATTATGGCGGAAGGGATGAGTCGAGCCATCAAAGTAGCCATCACTGATCACTCCCTCTCTGGTCTCACCCATCACGAAATTTCTCCCCCCATATCCCACAGTCAATTCGTGTACGACATACTCCTAATGGGGGTACCCATAGTCAGAGAATCCCTTCGCATTAGATCTATCATCAACCTGTTCTGTGAAGCTTCGGGCATGGAAGTTAATCTCTCCAAATCTCAAATATTCTTCTTCAATACGCCCATCCAAATCCAACACCATATTACGCAGTTACTAGGGTTTACCTATAGCGTCCTCCCCTCCAAATACTTGGGCATCCCCCTTATTGATAACTCGTTAAGAAACACATCATGGGACTTCTTGCTTTCCAACTTTTAGAAGAAACTTTCCCTCTGGTCCTTCCACTCCCTCAATCTCCCTGGTCCCCTCATCCTCCTCAAATCTGTCCTGCAAGCCCTTCCAATCTACATCTTCTCATCTATGGCTGCCCCAAAATTTATCCTTGACACCGTAAGGAATATCCAAAGGAGATTCCTTTGGCAAGGTACCAAAGAAGGACGCAAAATAGATGGCAAAAGGTCTGCAAACCGAAGAAGGTAGGGGGCCTCGGCCTTAGAGACCCAACTCTTCTCAACAAGGTCCTCAGTGAAAAATTTTGGTGGAGATGGTTAAAAATACCACAAGACCTTTTGGCATGCATTTGGAGGAAAAAATACAACCCAACTATCCTGAAAAGGGATCTCATCAGGTGGAATGGTCAGAGCACTGACTCTCTCACTTGGAACACGACTAGGAACAACAAGGGACTCATAACATATCACTCTTTATGGGAACTCCAGAGTGGGACTTCAACTCTCTTCTGGAGCGACTCTTGGCAACAAATTCTAGCCGTGAACTTTGAACCCACTCTGAGCACCTTCATCCCCCTCATGACAAAAGCAGGCCTCCTCAAAGTGTTGAATTTCTAGAATCCAGAAGTTACAAGAAACACCTGGTGCAAATGGAAAAACTCCCACGAAGCTTTGAAAATCCCCCATGAAATAAACATCTAACCTCTGCTGGACCACCTCAATTCAAGGAAAATATTAAGTCAACAAGGGGATAACATCCTCAGATGGGGACACACCACCACTGGAACCTTCAATATTCAAGAATCTTACCACGTAAGAGCAGACCATCGATCCTTACCAAAAGAAGAGGTTTGGGGCAAAATCTGGGGAGCAAAGCTATGTCCAAAAATTAGTACCTTCCTTTGGCTAACTGTGCACAACAACATTCTCACCTAGGATAACTTAAGGAAAATAGGCTTCATCGGTCCTTCCTGGTGTCACTTATGCGGCATAGAGGAGGAAACTCAAAACCATCTCCTCAATCTATGCTCATACAGTTCGTGCATTTGGGATCATAGCACTATCATCATGAGAACCACAAACAAGAAACGTACAGGCATCCGAGAGACAATCGAGGGCTGGAGAGAATCAACCTTTCAATCCCCTATCCTTAACAAAATTTGACAGCTTTTACTGGGCTTCATTCTATGGAAAATCTGGAAGGAACGTAATCGACGGATTTTTAAATCAACCTCCAAGAATTGACAGGAAGTTTGGTCTACAATCCATTCCAATATCAAAGAAACAATCTATTTGCCCCCTTGGACGGACCAGGATTTAAATTTCCCAATGAATGAGTGTCTCATCCTTAATTCCTGGCAACTCAATTTCCCTCCCCTTCCCGCAGGCCCCTCTACAACTATAAGTCGTAAGACCAGCCCCACCCATTGGGAGGCTCTGCAAACAGGCTGCCACAAATTAAACTTCGATGGAGCCTCCAAAGGTAATCCGAGACTTGATGGATATGGAGTAGTCATTCACAACAAAAAAGGGGAAATCCTCCACATCATCGCTGGGAATCTGGGGCACAACACCAACAATGCTGCCTAAATATGGGGACTCCTCAACGGTTTGAAAGCAACCAAAGATCAAGGGCTTTCTCCCATCATAGCATAAGGATATTTATAGATTGTCATTAATCTCCTCTCCCATCTCCTCAATGGGCAGACCTGGAGAAAATCTCCCCCAGCTGGAGACTTATGAACGAGCTTCTCATAATCAAATCCATTCTCCAACCACAATGGGTAATTCTTCCCTCCCATGTTCGAAGAACAACAAATCAAGTTACTGACATGTTGGCAAATTAATGGGTAGATTTGCAGGAAGGAGACTTCTCGTGCTCTCCCACCTCTTCTTATACCCATCCCATAGTGATCGCTTGCATAAACATAGCCAACAACAAAGACCATCCCTCGAGTGGGGTGTTTGCTGGCTTAACATGTGGATAGACAAAGGGGAGGCCATCTGGTCAGACGTCCTGCCACCTGGAGCTAGCTTAGATGTGCCCCTCCTCGACCATCACCTCATGGGATTAAATCCCTCGCCGTCGTTCTTCAGGCCTCACTCTTGCTACACGCTCATGACGCTTCGCTTCGTGGGAGATTTCATGGTGATGGGAAGGACGCCTCTGTAGTCCCATCAACAACTCAACAATGAAGCTCACAAGCTAGAGCATGGGCACACTGAACCCCATTTGCTCCTTCGACCTCCGCATTCTCAGCTCTCCATGGTTTTTGATCTCATCCTTTCTTCCTGGTGCGAGCTCTACTCAGCCTCCTAGATTTATAGTTCGTGCTTATCTCTATGGGATTTACTGAACCTCTGGGCTTGGCTAGTTTGGACCAACTCCTTGCACCTTCTCTGTGTTTTCCTTTCTTGGCTGCCGGAGGCCAACTCCATGCCTCATCTTAGGAGCAAATCCAAAAGGGGGTGCCCTGGTATGCGGCCAAAGGCAGGATTGCGCGCGACTGTGGTTCACCCCAAGAAATCGATGGCATCCCCAACTTGAATCCCATTGAAGCTCCCACTCCTGCTCAACCAACTCATGAGAGCACCACGAACCTCTCCCCGCTCTCGAATCCTTATGCCTGTCAAATTGAATGGTTTGACAACTTCGACAATTTGCTTGGTTTCGCTCCTCCTCCCCCCTCCCGTCCTCGCTACCCTCCACCTCCACCTTCTCCCCCTCGCCAACCTCCTCCTCCACCTCCAGTCACTTCATCTGCTCCTCTCACTTCAGCCCCCTGCTCCGTTTGTTCCTCCTCTTCCTCCGACTCTCCGATGTCCCCCCCGATCCCTTCAACTTGTGGCAGGTGTGCAGATAGAGCAACACTCGAGGAATCTTTGGACGATCTCAAGAGTGGTTTGGGGGATGTCAAGACCACCTTATTCGAGCTGCAAAGCAAGGAATCATAACATTGGAGCCATGTGGACCTCATGATGTCCTTCCTACAGGACCTCCGACAAGCCATCTCGAACTGGGATAGGCTCGATAGAGACAATTTGTAGGTGCGCCAAGCTTTCGTTGGGCCAAGGTTTGATCCCAGAATTAGTTAATTATGTTTCTAGTTTATGTTTTTTGTTTTACCTTTGTAGCCATGAGAGACCGGACAACTCCAGGGAGTTTGGTCTCAGTTTTTTCTTCTCGGTTTAGCACTCAGAATTATGCCCTGCGTGGCACTGTAGTTTTACTTTTCCGCAAGTTTTACACATATATTTTGGACAAGTGGCAACTGTGATTTCTCATCAGGGCACTGCTACCACGTTTGAACATGCAATATAGACAGATGTAATTTCCTTCTTTTAATTTTCTAACTTACAAAAAAAATAAATACAAATCATGAACTTGGTCAAGCAAAACTAATAGTTGGTCAACACAAATCGAATGATATATACCGCCTTCGACAGGTATAATATACCACCTTTGGTAAGTATAATAAGTGCCACTGTAGTGGCTAGGTCCCCATTGTAATACTCTTTAAGATATATTAGATAAAATAATTCTGTTAAAATTTTTAATATATGATATTACAAATGTCTTATAAGGCATTTATTAAAATTATAAAACTGCAAATATAGATTTATATTTATGTAAATATAGAATTCCAATTATTTTATATTAATAGCAAGGATAGACTAATCTTGGAAGAAATACGATATGCAAAAACATATATATTAATAGCAAGGAAATCCGATATGTATATAATTCATTCAAAGCTTTTGCAAATTTGTTAAGAGTTAGATTTTAAATTAAAATATAGTTTTGTAGCAACAAGATTTGTATAAAGATTATAAGATCTTTGTTCTCGCGACTGAAACAATATTCAACAAGGGTTGCATGGCAATGCAGTCCCTGCCGAGTTAGTTGGGAAATACATGTTGAACATCATAGATACATTTAACTGTAGATGTAATAAGGATGGCGAGTTAGTTGGAAAATACATGTTAAACAACATAGATACATTTAAATGCAGATTTAATAAGGATGGAGAAAATAAAAAAAAACGTCTTTGAGATTAATTTTTTTTTTTATATGACAAAAATTTGAGATTGAGATTAAAAATTATTATGGTATGTATGGTCTTTACTACCATCCAGGTACTATGTCTACAAAAGAATTAAAGCTTAATACCCCACTACTTTGGGTACTTGCAATAAAATGAAAGTTTGATAAGTGGAATGTGTGTGTATATATATAAAGGAACTATGTTAACACTGATCAACATATATTAAAGTAAATCTATAATGTTCATTAAAAATGGCGAAGTTCCTGCCGAACTTGTTTGAAATTGGAAAGATGGTGAAATGCAATTTAATGGAGGACTGTTAATAAGGTAGAAAAATTCCAATGTTGAGGTATGAGTACATTAGTATTCCAATGTTGTAGTATGACTACATTCAATTTTGTGAATTTGATAGAAAATTATAGTTGAAAACTAGAGTAGAACGTTGCCATTTGAATTTTAATTAATTTTGGTTGTTGAGGCATTTTCAACTTGTTACAAACCATTTTATAAATCAATGTGTTGCAAGGCTTACTCGGTTACAATAAATTATTGTTGTTAGCAGAATAAAAAAGAAGGAAGAAATAAATTTCATTTAAAAATATTAGTGTGTGATTAGACGGTGTGATGCAACTTAATGGTAAATATTCTAATGAAATAGCATGATTACATTCAATTTTGTGAATTTTACTTTGTCTTTGATTTTATTGGAACATAGAAATTGTATATAACAAAAGACAAAGGAAGTGAAATGCAATTTAATGCACGATTGGCCATTAGCTACAAAATTTCTTCATGGCAAATATTTCAATGTAGCATTGTACAAAAGATTTGATTTTTTGATAATGGAAGTGCATGGAATCTCCAATATATATATATTGTGTAATAAGCATATATGGTCTATCTTGAAGATAGTGGAAGCAAAGACTATGGTACAACGTTTCTCTTTGGCCTTCATTCAAGTGACATGAACTTTTCCAGTTGATCGAAGAAGTAAATTAAGTGCCTTAAGTTTTAGTGAGTTGACCTCTCTTTTTCTTCTCCTAATTCGAGATGCGAGACTATGTTGTCTTCATTTACTGTGAATCTACCATGAACTCGAAGGTCTCGTAGCATATATACAATAGCTCGTTTTTTTTGTAGATATGTCTCATATGACATGTCTATTAGGCTAGGAAGTATATTGTGCAGAAGAGGCTCTCTGATCGTGCATTGTAAAGTCTTGTTGTCAATGGTGCGGATAATAGAATTGACGTAGTGTTGATATGTGAAAGGGCGTTTTTTACTACATTTAAGACAATCAACCATTGCATCTTTTATCAGTGTAGTTGCACCTCTAGGAGAGTTACAAGATGCACAGACAGGCTCGAATGGTGTTGAATATGCATTTGCAATTGCCAGTGTACCTTCAACCTGTATATAGATTACAACAGGGGGTAAGTTAAATAGTATATATACATGTATAAAAGTTTAAATGCTCTTGTGTATGAAGTTTGTAAATGAAGTTCTACATGGATACTTACAACAATTGTTGAACGTATTATTTTTTCCAGATCTTCCACAACTTCTGTTTTGAGTGCCGTTATGAATGTTGAATGTGTTGTACGAGACACCTTTTCTTTTATGCCTCTCCTTTTGGTTATATTTTTAAATAGCACAATGGGGAATTTTCCTATTTGTAGTTGTTGTTCCATTGAACTAAAGAAATGTTCATATGTTTCGAACAATTGAAGCTGTTACATAGAATATGATAGTTGTTATGTAGCTGAATTTAATGTATATTAGAAAGTTAAAGATAAATGAGTGAACATTGGAGGTCGTACTATTGCCTTGTCATTGTTTGTGTTCCCATCCTTTAGGTGCAATGTGTACTGCAATCCGACTTTTCTTGCGAGGGTGACTATAGCTCCAATTGGGTACACGTCCATGTTATATGCAAATTGTCTAATTGTTGTGTTTGAGATGAAAGTGTATTCTTTACACATTGGAGACAATGTTTCTACGTGACTAGATTCATCTAGCGAGATAATCCGATCACAATCTCCACGGTCATAGTTGGTTTTTGGTAGAATTTTAAAATTTGTAATAGATATTCCACTGCTAGGTAAGATCTTTTGCTCATGCCTTTGTATAAGGTGTGTAGGAACATTTAATGTGACTGTCATCATGCCATTCTCATCTGTCATATCAGCACGAAGGATTTTACGTGATTTATTTACTTTATCCAAATATGTGATGTAGACAACCATGACATCTCTGATGAACAAGTCCCCAATCCTATGGCTATTCAAGTCCTCAATCGATACAATATTTGGAGGTGCAAATCTGGGTCATTGAAAGGAGATTGCAAGAAATAAGTGATATGAAGAACATCTCCTGTTTTTTTTTTCATAAATTGAGAGTTTTAAATATCTATGTACATACCTTTCAATTTCTTCTTGTTGCATAAGCATGGTTGTATCGATTGAGGTTGCAATGTTGGTTGCATCAATTAGAGGCAATGGTATTTCATGTAACAATATTTCATTTGAACTAAACATAATAATTTGTGAATGGCATTAGTAGATGTTGTTCTTCATTTTTTCATGTATAAAAGAAAGATAGATTATGAATGTTGAAAGGAAGATAATTTATGAATATTTACATTGGCAATTGTTGTTGTTGTGGTGTTTGTGATGCCTGACTGCTAATGGTTTCTTGGCTTGTCTAGGTTCTCCTGTATTGAACGTTCAAACATTGTATATGAAACATGTAAGATAGAAGAAGTAGTTTGACGTCCATAAGACAATTTGTTTTGCATATGAATTGTGAATCTACATATGTATATAA
>ML779604.1:478967-500034 GCA_009831015.1 Picea engelmannii | reverse complement strand
AAGTTGTATCTGCAATGGGAATTCCTTCGTTTCTTGCAGCTTCTTGTATGGTAATGCCTATGGAATTTAGCAAGAGATGGATCCAAGTGGTCTGTGTCGCATGTTATGTATTTGTCCAAGAAATTTTCAATTTCTGAGTTGTTTTCCCTTCCATATATTGGGGCATCTTCTATCCATAGAAGTCCATGTTCATGCTCGCTTCCTCTATTTTGGAACTCTGTTACAAAGTAGTAGTCAACTAGTTTTCCAAACAATGTTTCATCATGACATATCAAATACTTTAGAGCATTTATTCTATGTCTATAGTAACGAGTACATGTGACTGGATCCTTTCTTATGAGGTAATCAATGTCAATGTCTTCCAATGTTTCAATGCACTTTTGCTTTCCCCTGTTCATATACAACTCAATCAATGTGGAGACTAATGGAGTCCATTGATGCTCTGCGCTTGTGAATGTGACGAAAAAGGTTGGTGGTCCCAATTGTCGTATCATTGCAAATATGTTTTTCTATATTTGGTGAAGGTAATCAGGAGAAATGCAGATGTTTTTTAAGTCTACGTATCCAATATCAGATTTGAGTATTTTTTTCCAAGTTTGGTTTGTACTTGACATCTCTTGCTAATAGTGTTCTTCCTCTTAGTTGTCCCTTTCTTATTCGTATCCAGATGCAAGAGAGTACTTTCTCAATTAGTATTCGCATTGTTTTGAAAAACAAATTTGTTGTGTGATATGAGAAATCACCGCTAGCATGTAGCAATTCCCATTTTACTATTTGTAGGTAACTAAATCTCTTTACAATGTCATCGTCACGTGGATCACCATAGAATAAGGTTGGGAAGTTCATTTCTTCTGCAAATTTGTCCTTGAAAATGCCAAGTGAATGTTGCCCTTCAGCAGGTGCAACTTCAATGAGCTTGTCTTGCAAATCGTAAATGCGTTGTGATTCTATGAATCCATGTACTAATGTTTCAATTGGTCTTTCATTATCTGATTCAGTATCCATATCACTTCCACAATCATAATTCTCATTGTCTATGCAATTGTGATTGTATTGTTCTAGAACAACCCTCCATTGCTTGTTTATAGAGATGTTTTCAACCTTATACAGAGATATGGAACATAATTCTTTCAGTGCTCTAATGACAATGTTGACACACACTTTTCTGGTCTGGTATGCATTCTTGTATTGCAATCGTCTTTTTAATGCAACTGCAATTGTCAGTGTTTCATCCATGAATTGTGGCAAGGATTTTTGGACAACATCCATGTGCACATGGACATTGATAATTGATCCTGTCAAGCCCATTTGGGATCGCTTGTAACCCCATTGCCTAATTTGTGCAAATGCAATTTTGAGTGATACAAGTCTCTCTTCAAGTTTTGAAAGTTCCTTTACCATTGGTAAGGGCATGTTACGTCTTATTTGTTCAGGTGTTGCAAAATTTGGTAATTTTCCATTTTTGACAGCTCTCTTGCAAGGAAGGCATATCTTCTTACTAGAGAATCATTTTTTAGTTGTTGTTAAGATCAAATATTCTTCTTGCAAGTCTTCAGTGAAGCATCTAATGTTGTGTGAGAAATGCAATTGCTCGAAAATTGCACATGTGTTTTTAGGTGTGTCCTGTAGCTTCTTTAGATATGTTTCTTGTGAAGCATTCTTTGTTACATGGACATGCATAGTAGATGTATTCTTTATTGCTTGCTTATGTTCAATATATGTATAGGAAGGTGTATGTTCCATCGTAGGATATGCTAATCGCGTTTTTTTGGTAAGAGGCATTATTGGGTCAATGAGATTTGTATGGTGTTCATATACATGTTTTTTTAGTCCATGTCTGATGGGGAATTTATCCTCACATTTGTTGTTTTCACGGATCATTTGTTTAACTTTGTGACAAGAAAGTGCATGCTTTTTAGTAGCATGTGTGAATTTTTGATGGCAAGCCATATTGGAGGTGGGAGCAGTATTTGGCAGCGACATTTTATCCTTCCCATGTAAAGGATATATATGCTGGTCTTTTTCCAAGGTGTGTTCAAGAAGCAATGCATTATTGGTCATTGTTGTTGTAACTGACACATCTGTAACTAGATGATGGTCAATCCCATGTGTGTTGTCTACATCCATTGTAGCTTGGCTACAATGTCTGATGCATATACTATTTCTATTTTCTCTTATTAATGGTTCATAGTGAACGTGAAATGTATCTGTTTCAAATGACAACAAAGACACTGTTTCAGCATAGCTCGAGTGAGCAGAGTAGTGGGTTACAATGTTATTGCAATGAGAGGACCATACTTGGATATTTACATTGAAAATGATTGATATCCATTGTAAACAGAATGACCCACCCTCTATCTTCCCCTTCTGATATGGCATTTCCATTTTGACAAGATACTCTTGCTAGTCATTGGTCATTTTTGAACTATGTATGGCATTGCATGAAAAGTGTTGATGTAAGCAATGAAATGCATTGGGGTCACTACTTTTAATTGCATTGCAGAATGATTGCACAATATAAAGTCTCAAGGATTATACATTGAAGTTTGTTGCTATCAAGTAACAAATTGCTACAAACAGACTATCCCCACAACTAGATGTGTTGGTTATTTCTCTTCTTAATCCATGAGTATGCATCCTATGCATGATAGAATTCCAATGGCATTCAAGGTTCTTGCACATTTGTGACAAGTAATTATTAGTTTCTTCAAAGTTGCACGTGGACAATTTTTTGTAAAGAAATGGTTCGTAATGACCACTAACAGGATTTGCATCGTGGAACAAGATGCAATACGGGTCTATATTTGCATCTTTGTTGAAATAAATATACCTTGTTTTCCTTGTTAGTGACCAAACTGTGACTGGTATGTTCAACCATTTTGCTAGCCATCGTATGCAGAATGTGTCTCCCCATAGTCCTCTCTCATTTATATTTAGATTTGGAGAGGCATATAGTCTCATTCTAGAAAGATATGTGTGTACATCGTGGACTCCATGCAATTGGTATAGAAAATCAATTTCTAGCTGATACTCATACGATTGAAATGCCTCCAGGTCACCATTTTGTAAACAAGCCAAGAAATGATCTATTAATCCATTTCTCAATTCAAGGAGGAGTAACGAAAGTGCAATAGCACATGGAATGCATCAAATAAATAATCCCCAGGAATATATGAAAAGGCATCCAATCTAAAGAGACCATTGATTTGTAGGACATGATCAATGTTACCATGTGGAATGTACTTCTCTTTAGCTTGATAGCTTTCAACATCGACTATTTTTGACATTTCTTAATATATGGTATTCAAAATAGACTTAACTTTTGTTTATGATATTAGAGAAATTCGAAAAGAAGGAAAAAAAAACCTCAGAATAACATACCTTAAATTTGTTATGTCAAATTTTATTTTTTTTGGATTCTATAGCTTGCTCTTGAAAAGGGTTTTGATCAACATAACTTGTTGCTGGAAAAGCAAGATATGGACATTGAACATTGAGTCAAGTTTAACCACCATTCAAGTTTTCACATTTGCATTGATTATAATCTATTTAACATCGACACAAAATTAATTGAATCAAAGAAAATAACAAAAGACAACAAGTGATAAACATGTTCAACAATAAATGAAGAGAGATTACTGGAGCAATCTTGAACACACGACCAGTGGATATCATAGACAAAATAATCTATATTTTTTTGTTGCCCCTTTCTGAAAAGTCAATAGGGTAAAAAAACATGGGTTGCTTGCCAAATGTCAAGCATTAATTGTGATAACAATATAATTTTTTTGTAAGAAAAAAGGTTCTATAGAAAATTGTAATGGAAGGAGGGAGGCAATATAGCTAGTGATAATAATGTGGTTGTGTAATAGACAATGTGGGGAGAAAACGTGAGAGCGGATGCATGGAAATATAGTTATCGCATGTAGCCAAACGTTGGATTATGTTCTAAATAATGGATGAAGAAATATCAAATAATTGCCTTATTGAACCAGACAAGAACGTGGGGCTAGAGTTACAGATTGCACAGACAAGCTAGAGTAGTGTTGACAATGCATTTGCTATTGTCAGTGCATCTTCAAGGTGTATATAAATTTGTCGGTTCATCTTCAAGTTATATATAAATTACAAGACAGAGCAAGATAAACATTATATATACATGTATAAAGTTCATCAAGTTCATAAGTGTGTAGATACACCCATATACTTAAGTGTTAAGAAGAAGAAGGGAAGAGTAGTTAGAAGCATGATGGCTTGCCCTGTGTGGCAACAATGAGTTCATGATGAGTGTCGACGTCATTGTGGATATCTTCTTCGTTCCAAACTACATACATGGTTGTTAACTTGCGAGTTTGGAGCTTGACAGATTGGAAATCTTTATGTTATTGGTCCATCCACATAACAGTCTCTCTATCAATGAATATTTTATGAATGCATATGCTCCTGTAGTAGAGTTACAAAATGCATAAACATGTTGAACGATGTTGATTTTGAATTTGTTGTTGTCATTGCACCGCCAACTTGTATATACATTACAAAATGGAGTAAGGTAGACAATATATATACATGTATAAAAGATCGTCAAGTTGATGATCATATATAGTTATGACCATACACCAAACGGTTAAGGGAAATTTTGCAAGAGTAGTTTGAAGGAGGATGGTTGCCCCTGCCTTCTAGCAATGACCTCATCATAAGTACGTGTACCACAATGGTTTTCTTCTTCTTCCCAAAAAGTTGAAGTGTACTCCCAAGTGTACTTGTTTTGGATGCAGTACTCTCTAACCACTTTCTTGGGGTCATGCCTCCTAAATCGTTCTTCTCCAAAGCCATACGATAACAATGTATCCACTTCATCTTGAGCTTGCTTGATACTAGCAAAAGAGTATGATCCAATCCACAATGGGAGCGAGGGCCATATATCTTTCTTGTTGCGATAGAGTGTCTCCCCAACTCCATGGACAATCGTTTGGTAGGGAAGCTCTTGTAGCACCAATTTGTCGGGGACAAATCTTCAGAGCAGATGGGGAGCTTTGGTAGCTCCATATATTCTGATTCAAGTACCATGTTGCATTACATACCAGTCTCCAATATTTTTTATTATTGAGAGTGCCTTATCTGTCATGCATGGTGCTGGAGCACATAAAATGAATTCATACAGAGGTGGGAAGAAGTGGTTGCATATCTTGTGGTATTCTGTTCTGTGCTTATGTTCCCAGAGAACTTTGCAATAAATGTGTATTGATGGTTTTGTTGGTTGCCATGCCCAACCCATCTTAGGGTATCGATGCACTACACACATGATATCCAATAGATATGATGACATGTGAAATCTTGGAAATGTCTTGGGCTCAGTGTTCTTAACAAATGTGATAGCTTATGCTAGGTTTTTTGATAAGATATCAGCCCAGTTGAATTTCATCCCTTCATTTGCACAATAATAGATAAGAGGCATTAGTGAGAAGGTGAATTTGGAAGCATCTTTCTTTCCATATAATCTGCAAAGCATTGCCACTATGTATTGGTAGGGCGCTTTTAGTCCAATAGTTGGATAGTTTCCAAATTGTCTGTGTTTGAAAACTACATCTGGCTTGCACCAAATTTTGAACAAGTCATTGGCTTTGTATGGGAACTTATTGAGCAGTTCGTCATCCAACTTTTGGGTTCCGTTTTCCAAATGGTAATATTTGGCTAGATCAGATGCCTGGAATGATGCTATGGGCTCCCCTCTAGTGTTGAGTATGTATCTATTTTGCAGGTCCACATGTTCGATAATCCACACAATTGCATCTGTGAAGGGAGAACTGCAGGATGAGTTTCCACCCTATGTAGTTCCGATCTCCGAATATTCTTGAAGATTCAGAGTTGATCTTGGTCTTCAACATTGATGGGAAATTCTTGAATTTTAAACATCTGGAAGACGTCAACCCATTTGAGTGGATCTTGTCCTTTTTTGAGGAGACCTGTTGTATCACCATACAATGCCCCTAGGAAATCAAGGTCTTCCTCCAGTTTGATTGTCTTCTTATGCGATGACATATTTGAATTTGAAACATAGTCATAATCAGTGCATAAAACCAATAAAGAAGATGCCAAACAGGTAAGTAGGAAACATTACGTATATGTTAAAAAAAGTTCAATATATATTTCTAAATTTGCAAATATTGGGTATGAGGGGTTTGGGCCATGGTTGCATAGAGAAAGCACATTATGGAAAGCTGTATAGATATAACTTTTTTTTATATTTTCAAATATGCAAACACTGGTTCTAAGAGCTTTGGGCCATGGTTGGTTAAATGAGATGGGGTTCTTAGTATTAGAGCATATTTTGAACCTATATTTAAAAGATTAGTTGAAAAATTAGGTCATAAAACAAGAGGTTTAAAGATGGAAAGAACAAATTGCAGGATAAAATTCCATATGGAATTTAAATGTATAGTTAAGGTATGCAAACAATATTTTTTGGAGTAGAACTAGTTAAAAAGAAGGCTTTATCCTATGTTATAATTGATCAATACCCATTGTTGATAGCATGAGGCATGTACTTGATTCGATAAAGGTGTCATTCATATCAAATTTAAAAAAAAATTGCTATATTAATTCATGTTACACATTGAGGCAAAACTTTTCTCCTACCATTTTTGACCGATATTAAAATAATCGAGAGAGAGTAAAAAATAGTTATGTACCCATAGGTGCCTAGTTAGAATTCTCTTCAACAATGTGCACTAGTCTAAGCTCGAAGATGGAATGTCGTATGCGCCATGTTCCCCGAGAGAGACTGTCATATTCTCCTTTGGGGTATATCCTCCGAGGAGTTTATGGCTCGTAAATACGCTTGCACGAAAAAGGTGAGCCTATACTTAGCTAAAGCGATCATCAGTTGTGCAGGTCATCGGGGCACTATATCGCAACATTCCTCTACTAATGATATAGCTGCAAGATCCAATATGTTGATTTCTCTGAGGGATGGAGATAGATGATGAATTCAGTGAAGCCAAGGTTTAATGAGTATATTTCCCATTAGACAATCAAGATCTGTTGCATTGAGTCGGAAACCTCTTTACATGTGCCTTCTCTTATCATTCCGTAATAAAGTAAATCCCCAAGAAGTAATGCATCTAATAACAGGGCTCAACCTTGGGGTTGAAACTATCATTGTGGGGGTAACAAGTGATCCTAACCCAAACCGATCCGATACGGCTATTAACACCTCGTATATGGTTGGCTTGAAAAATCCTATGTATAGATACAACTATATGAGTACCCTTCTCAAGAAAGAGCTTTCACCCCACATTGTTGAGAAAATAACATAAAATTAAATCACATATATTGTTTCAATAAATATGTATAATTTCATTTTTTTTATGATACCATAATTTTTTTTTAATAAATAATAACATTTAAATTTAAAAAATACTAAAATATTAAAATATTAAATATTAATATTAAAATATTTATAATTAAAAAAATACCTTTTTATTAAAAAATTTACATAGTCAATTTAGTAATTAAAGAACACTTTTTATTATATAATTAACATAATTTTTAGTAATTAAAGAACACTCTTTTATTATATAATTAACATACTGCAGTTTTATATAGTACTAAAAAGGGTTAAATCTTCACCTAAATTAAAATCAAACTAAAATTATAATTTACATAAAAGTTATTATTATTTTTAAATAAAAAAGGGAGGAGCCTGCTATAATATATTATCAAAAAACTGTATCAGAGTGTACATAGTCAAGAGTCTTAGTAAACCAAAATGCTGTCGGAAACCGGAAACCAGCATAGGTACATAGTTAAAACAACTGTAAACTAATGGCACCTGTCCTGCCCGGAGGAAACCAGGCCAGGTGCCTTAAGTCTAAGTTAACATAAAACATAAGCATAAAACTAAAAAGCCATAGCATCATGAAAAAACCTAGGGARYTGGWGACCTGTCGCCTGCTTTTGTCTTCCACGTGGAGCCTGCCGTGRAGGCGAAAGACTGCCGTGCTGGAGCGAAAGGGAAGACATCCAGAAACATGTCCAGTCGCTGGCCCATGATGTGGGCACGATACTCCAGGTCAGACATGTGGCCTCGGAGCTCAAACACCAAGGACAGGTGCTCCTCACGGAGAGAGCCATGCATGTCACCACCTTCGGCATCGGGCGTTCTACGCTTCACGTCGTCATGCCACCCTTCCTTTCCCGTCGCACATCCAGCATCAACCTCAGCTTCCAGGTCCGGCCAATGAACCTCTTCTACAATGCAACCAGGAGGATCAGCGTCCAAGCCTAGATTGAATTTGCATTCTCCACTGCCAGACCGCCCTGTATCGCAAGGCGCCTCCAATGTCGGCAAGTCCTCTAGAGTCGGGTCCTCCTCAACAATGCAAGCCAGGTACAGTTGCTCATTGCTGCCCTCCAACATGACGGTGTCCATGCTGCCACAGTCAATTTCCTTTTCGGTAATGGTTGCGAGAAGAACCTTCTCCTCTTCGCGAGCCTTCTTTCTCAACAGGGAGGAAGCTATGACCAGAGCACGTTCAAGTTGCTCCCTGCGCTGTCGCTGCTCCTTGCGAGCGTACCAAGCAGAACCACGTCGAGGCGTTCCGCGCTTCCTAGTCATGTTGCAGAGCGCTCTCCGAGAAAAACACATAGACTGGGACGAGGGCGGAAGCCAATTGAGAACAGAGGCAGAGGGACTTGCCTCAAATCTCCACGGAAGGATGGTGTACCAGGGCGCAAGGAGCGCGAAGCTACACCAACACCTCCAAACGCAGAGCAAAGCCGATACCGGAGCAAGGAAAAACAAATAATCAAACTGCAAATTCCCATGACCGCCTTTAACTTTACACTCGCCAAGTTCGTAAATACTCGCTCGCGAGAGGAGTCCATCCATCACAGAGCTGTTATGGCTGTCCTGCATCCGTAATGCGGGTGTTTATGGGGGACTGCCTCCAGCATTTAATCTCCGGCCTAGTGCGAGGCCAGTTGGCACGCCTTCGCCACATGTCACCCCATACGGGGCACATAAAAGTTATTATTAAAAAACACTCTTTTATTATATAATTAAACAGTTTTATATAATACTAAGAAGGTTAAATCTTCACCTAAATTAAAGGCAAACTAAAATTATAATTTACATAAAAGCTAATAAAATGATGTGACAATTTGATATGACATATTTTCTATAGATATATTTTTTCTCTCAACTAGCTAATAACAATAACAATAAAAGAATTCATTTCAATAATTTTATTTTCACTTAACATATTATATGTATAAAATATAATTTCACATCACCTTTCAGTGTAATAATAACCTTTTTTTTTCAATGCAATGTACATAATTATATAATTATGTCAGACATATTAGTTGAATGGAATTTTATTTTTATTTTTATAACATATAAAATAAAATAATTAGTGTACAAATTTAATTTTAATTAAAATTATTTTTTAAATTTATAAAAAATACAATTTTATTTATCGGTGGTGTCATTCCTCCTGAAATAGGAGAGTTGAGAAATCTGGGAAAGCTCGATCTAACAACAAGGTGGAGCATACTCGCTTTGGAAAGGGTTAGGCATAGCCAAATGATAAGGACTCATTTCAATTTCTCTTTCAACCTATTTACAGGGGATATTTCCTATTTAAAGGGGAATGTGGGGTTTCGATCAAGGGTTTCTAGCAGTTGTCTCAAAACTTGTTACAGAAACCACTGACAACAACATCGGACTCAGTCCACGAGGCCGTCTAGGAGAGCTTAGAGAATTCTGAACTTAAGGCAATTGATTGCTTGCATCAGCGTGGTTTTCAGCCGAGAGGATTTGAATTAGGGCATGATGAAGAAGCCAATGGCGGGTCTGCATTCCAGGGAGAGTTATCTGCGAGGACATTGCAGACTTCAGAGGTATCATCTCTGTCCGAGAAGCTTTCAGATTTAGATAGCCAGAGTGATTTTGATTCAATGATGGGAGATGTCACAGATGATGAGGATGTATCATATCTGGCAAAGAAAAACAGGTCATTGCATCCAGCCACGACTCTGAACGGAACTGGTAATGATAATCCTTTGCTTTTAAACTCGGAGGTTGTTTTCGGTGCTGGCGATTGGGATGAGTTTGATCGGGAGGTAGGAGGAAATGATTTGCAAGTTACTGAAATAGAGGGTGGAATCGTTGAACTGGAGACAATTGATGTTAGAGAGGACATTGGTGGTGATTCCAAGTTAAAGACAGAAGATGATTGTAGTGGTTCATTGGGAGGGATTGCTGATAAACTTGTCTATGAAGATGCACTGAGAACTGGTTTTGAATTAACAAACCTTTGCACTAGCAGTGGAAGTGGCAGACCAGACCTCGAAGAAGATGACAATCCAGAGCTATCAAGGGTTAAGGATCACTTTCAAACAGTGAATAAGTTTCATTCTGGCATTGGCAACGATGGAAATTCATTTCTCAAGACGAATGATTATGCAAGAGGAGACATCGGACTTTCCAGTGAGTTGCCAAATAGTCCGTCGCACTTCTGTTTTGCCAAAGAAGAAGAAAGAAGCTTAAGTCTGCAGAAGACTTGGATACAAGGATTTTACCCTGATGGAAATAGAGACACATCCTTTCTGCAGCCATCTCACATAAATCTTAAAGATATTTGTTATGGAAATGAACTTGAATGCCTATCAGAAACAGAAGAAATGGAGGAAAAAGAAGAGAATTGCTTAAAATGCCACGAATCCTTGAGGCAATCCAATAGTGAAACAGGCATGTTTCTAGTCCCCTCGTTGGATGCCAAAACAACTTATTCTCCTACAACAGCAGTAGCAAACACTGTTGACAAAACTCAAAGAGCGGAAGGAAACGGTGAGAATCTTCTTCCGTGGACTTCTGAACCAGGGGATGTTTATTCTTGTGACACAAATATTAATACACAGGCAAAAGATGCTAATGATTGGGGAAAAGAAGATCTTGGACCAGACGAGGTAAGTGAAAATTGCATTCGACGTTTAGACACTTGTTTAATTTATAGCAAATTGACAAAATAGTTTACGCTTTGGATTTACATATGTTTTACTAAAATGATTGACTATTTGGATCGTTTAGTTTCTGTCAGAAACTTATAGAATGGATGTTTTGATTTTTGAAAAAAAAGAGAATTTATCTGATCATAATACTGCGTTTTGTACATTATATTGGTTTACAACTTTACAAAGATGGTATATTCATTATCTGAAATCGACATAACTTTGTTTTTCTCTTTTTAATTCCTTTCTACAAAATTGATGGTTTGGTATATTATCCCGCTTGAGGATTTTAGCATGAAAGTTGTATCTGATCACAACTCCCTGGAAAATGTAAATATGATTTCATTCAATTAACTTCAATCGTTATTCTCAAAGAGATTTAAGAAAGAAACAGAGTTTAGAAGAGAGATATTGTCATATGCTTATTTATGTGTTTAATATGCTGCGTATGGGTTCAGCGTTTAGGGTGGTGTCTCTGGCTATTTATCAAAGTTTTGCAACTCTATTTGGAGTCTTTGGACTAAAGTTGCAGCATAATTGAATTATTGTGTGTTTTCCGTGGATGTAAAACTTATGACTAATTATTCAAAATCTTGAATGTCTCCCTGGTATTATTTATAAGATTTTTGAAACCCCAAGTAAGCTTTTCAAAAGAAGGAAAATAATAACAAAATGCATCCTATGTTTAAGTAAATAATACAACAATAATTATACACCATGGAGGCAAAGCATGAGTACACAAGTTACCCTTTACCTACATAGGCGAGGAGAACTAGTATGTTAGTTTTGACTACGATCTCAAAAGAATCCACATCTTTGTTGAAGATGCCAATCCTGACTGAGATCTGTACAACCAACTCTGATCTAAAAGTTGTAACATCTCCAAAATAAAGCATGTTAGTTACCCCATTAAAAGCAGCATGCCATCACATTTTCCATAAAAAGGCAATGCTTGTCAATTTAATGATGTCCCAAACGTTTCTTCTTATCTGTCCCAAACGTTTCTTCTTATCTGTTGGGCCATCCATTAGTCCCCAAAAGGACCCCTTTCCATGCCACGAAGCCTCTGACAACTTTGCAACTCCACATAACATGCTTAACAGTTTCAGTTTTCCCATTACTCATTCATTTTCAATATTATTATATTCCCATTACTCCTCGATCACATTGATCCTCTCCATCATTTATTCTGTTGTCATAACTTGTTACCACCCGCGAGCTTAGTGTCATGTTCAAGGGTATTGATGGTACAAATGCTCGCTCGGCATGCAATCTTACGGTTGGTTTTGTCACTCAGCTGCTCTGTTTCTGTCTCTGTAACTCTCCCGAGTGTTCTCTCTGTGGTCTGCCCAGTGTTCGAATCCTCGTAGTCTGCACAGTGTTCGAATCCTCGGACAGGTTCTTTTTTGTACATTCCTGAACTAGTATTTTGGATAATAAAGTCAGTTTTTTGCTTCTTCTTTCTATGTATTACTGCATGGACTTTCCGGACTTTAAAGACTTTGAGACAGGAATGCTCGTCTGTAACGAAACAGATGTTTGCCGAGAGTGGTTTTGAGGTTACTGAGCGGAGCTTTGTAGCAATGGCGGAATGCCAGAGCTTGTCTTGAGCTGTACATGCATGCTTTCTCTGAGCAGTTAGATATCCGTGCTGTATGTCAAGCTCGCTGCATACGTTAATTCTTGTTAGTTTTGTGTGAAGTGAAGCCTTGCAATACAAGACCATAGTGTTCCCTCTGTCGTTTGCTATCTATTGCGTCCAAGATGGCAGAATCTTCTGCCAGGAAGAAAAGAAGCAGCAATGAGGGCTACCTTGGAGTTCCCTCTAAGAAGAAGTTCAAGGCTGAACCCAAGGTGAACAAATTCTTGTTCAGGGTTTTGCTTCCGAATGGTCTCAATTTAACACTTGAGTTGGAGAATGCCTACGAAAAGATGCCGGTGGCCGAGTTTGTCCGCACCGTCAGAAGACAAGTGGAGAAAGAATCAGTCGAAGAGGGATCCCGAAAAATCCATTGGGGACCTAAGTCTACGTCAAAAACGCCATGGGTGAGCGAATCGAAGATGGGAAGATCATATGCCAGGATTCTCGCAACAAGACCATGATCATAGCCCTGCAAGTTCATCTTTGAATATCCTCTAAACTATTTTTTAGTTTTTTTTTTATAAGTAAACAGAAATGTATTTATTTCTGTGATTCGAAAAGAGTTTCATGATTTGCCCAAACTGCATCCCGACTGAACAAATAATTCCATATAGACATATTATTTAGTGGAAAGGTAACGTTCTTAGATAACAAAGACTTCTTCAGAGTATTTAACAACATTTTATTTATATATTAAAAAGACACGACTCATTCCTCTGTTTTTTGTTTTATAATGTTTGACAGGATGATGGTATAAACAGTGTGCACACATACCAGGTAAATTCTTATATATGTGTATTTAATGTTTTTTTTTTTTAAATATTAAAATTTGTCTGCAGTTTTCGTTATAATATTATGCTTAAAGAAATTTTGTCGAAGACAATAAAAACTTCTGCAACTGGATCATCTAATTAGAATATAATATAATAATTAGATTCACATAAATAGAAAATTATCAATTTACAATTTAAATATAGTTTCCATATGAATAAATTTATTAAACGCTCACAGAATAGAACTGAAGGAACATTAAAAATTCCTTATTTAAACGGGAATTTAATATAATTTCCTATAAGGTCACATGGTGAGCTTATCTCTTACTTACCGTTTTCTTATTCACATATATAATTTGTTGATAGCCCATCATCCGACTTTGCTCTTGTAGCTTAGGTTTTCAATCCTCTTAGTAATCTTTGCCATGTGTCTCCACCCCTGTTAAAAAAAATCTACTTCTTTCATATTAGATATTTTTTTTTTTTGGGCTCCACCATGGTTTTATTTATTCCCACATACAATATGTTTGTACTTTTTTTTTTTATCTTTTACATTGCATTAGCTTCCATATCGTATATACAACTTGTTTTAACCATTTTTTTTATTATCTTTTACATCGCATTAGATCCCACATTGTATTAGGCCCACCAATATTACATTTAAAACAACATGGTGTTTATTTCCCTCTCCCTTGTATGCATTTTGGACCAACCCCCATTGGAACACCTAATGTAATCTATCGAAGATTATTATTGACATAATCATACCCTTAACCCTATCATATATTGATCACGGAATAATTGAACACTTGTTTATTAAGCTACCATGCAAAATCCAATATAAAGATTCTATTATTGACATAATCTCGTGGAAGATTTGTACTGGAATTATTGATTGTTAATTTTCTTCATAGGACACGTGGAATGTGACTCCAGAACCACAACTCTTGGTGGAACTGCCCCAAGAGTACACTTTCCAGACATCATTGGCTGATTTAATTGTATGCCGAGTATTGATTTCATAAAAGTATTTTGATTTTTTCCATGCCTAGCAAATGACCAATGACTACTTGTGTATAGGTTTAGGGTCTATTTAATTTGTAAATTTAATTGTCAACCAACACAGTGGATTTTCTTTGAATATGACAACTCTTTACAAGCCCTATGGGCTAATGGACTTGGCAAAAGGCGATTGATAAGGTTAGCGTTCTGGCGATTTTTTGTAGTCTATAGACTGTACCTTTCAAATATCTAGTAATGTTTATGTAATAGTATAGTTCGACAATGTCATTGTAACTTGTAACATTCGATTCAATAATTGTTGTGATTTAACTCCCTGTGTGTGTGCTATCAACTAGTATGACCTCAGTCAAATTTGGCTATGCTTACCATTGTATGTATTCTAATTATTTGCTACATTTTCTTTTTTCTCAAGACATGTAATATGTTACATTCTAGTGTATTTATATGAGAAACTATTTCGTTACAATTTGATTTATATGTAACAACCCCATCATAACTATAGATGACGAGAAAGTGAACAAAAATAATAATATATCATTTGCTAGAAATGAAATACAAACATTATTGTCTAAACAAGGACTCCATAAGAAATAAGAAGAATAATTGGAAGGTTGTTTGAATCTACCTCACATTCTGTTTTGTATGTACTCTGTCGTATAATATAACTGTGCCATTTTCTGTTCTATTTGTTGTTCATTTCTAGCCTATTCATTGTGCTAGCCTCTATGCATACACCTTAAGCAAGTTGGAGGTTCATTATTGCCATTGTGATTTTTGGCACACGCCAGGGTATACCCACCTAAGCTCATTCAATCCAATTTGTCTTCATCGAAATTTTGCTTTCTAGAAAAATTTCCATTCGTTATTGCCATTGTGATTTTTGGCACACACGAGGGTACCCACCAAAGCTCATTCAATCCATGGGAGTTTTTCTTTCATGAAAAGTTTCAGATCAAAGAAAATAAGAAGAATTTGCCTCACATTCTATCTTGTATGTACTTTGTTGTATAATATAACTGTGCCATTTTCTGTTCTATTTGTTGTTCATTTCTAGCCTATTCATTGTGCTAGCCTCTATGCATCCACCTTAAGCAAGTTGGAGGTTCGTTATTGCCATTGTGATTTTTGGCAGACACCAGGATATACCCACCTAAGCTCATTCAATCCAATTTGTCTTCATCGAAATTTTGCTTTCCAGAAAAATTTCCATTCGTTATTGCCATTATGATTTTTGGCACACATGAAAAGCTCATTCAATTCATGGGAGTTTTTCTTTCATGAAAAGTTTCAGATCAAAGAAAATAAGAAGAATCTGCCTCACATTCTGTCTTGGATGTACTCTGTTGTATAATATAACTGTGCCATTTTCTGTTCTATTTGTTGTTCATTTCTAGCCTATTCATTGTGCTAGCCTATACACATCCACCGTAAGCAAGTTGGAGATTCGTTATCGCCATTGTGATTTTTGGCACAGGCCAGGGTATACCCACCTAAGCTCATTCAATCCAATTTGTCTTCATCAAAATTTTGCTTTCCAAAAAAATTTCCATTCGTTATTGCCATTGTGATTTTTTGGCACACACGAGGGTACCCACCAAAGCTCCTTCAATCCATGGGAGTTTTGCTTTCATGAAAAGTTTCAGATCAAAAAAAAAAGAAGAAGAATCTGCCTCACATTCTGTCTTGTATGTACTCTATCGTATAACATAACTGTGCCATTTTCTATTCTATTTGTTGTTCATTTCTAGCCTATTCATTGTGCTTCCTATCCAAGGCTTGTATAGAAACATAAAAATATTATATTTAATTGTCTATGCTATGTTCTTGCTATACATCTCCCTTCTTTTAGCACTTTTATGTTCTCTCTGAGCATTGCCTGCTCCTGTTAACCACATGTTCTCTTTTTGAAGTCTTTATTTTTCAGCTTCTGGTTCCATTTCATCATCGCTTATACAAATTAGTTTTCAAAATTGAGTTGCATTTTGATTTTCTACCAAAAACGTGGATTTTTTTTTGTTGCAATTGATTTTCTACCAAAAGCTTGCATGCGAAGCCTTGTTGGGGTGGAAATGGAGGTACTCTCCTATCCCCTAAGCTTCTTCCATTCCTCTCAAAGGGAAGACAAAGTGAAGATGAGCCTGAAGCCTCAAAGCCTAGTAAGAGCATTCATCTTTTATCCTCCACCTTTGAAGCTAACACATGTGGTCAAATTAGGAAAGTGTATATGATAGACCTAGTAACTTGACATCCTCTTGTTTGGGTTGATGTGGAGGTACATTGCTAGCCAATAAGATTCTTTCCAATTTCATGAAGGGAAGAGGAGCCCCAAGCTTCAAAACCTAGTAAAAGCAATTATTGTTTATCCTCTACCTTTAAAGCTACCATTTGCGGTGAAAACATCCAGCCATACCAGAAAGGTCTATTTGACTGTTATCATAACCAACATTGTAATAAGGATTGTAATATGGGGGAGTATCCAAGTATTCATTTCATTTCAATAATTTTCCGCACTGATTTGTGAAATATTCAGACCTACAACTGAAAACTAAACTGAATGCAACTGAACACTAAACTGAATGGTACACTATCGAGAGGTAAGGATGAGAAGATGAAGACTGTTGGTAGGGAGAGCTAGGATGATGGAGTCTTCCTTTACCAATTTTGCTCAAGGTAATGACTCTAACTACTTAAAATACTTAATTTAGAGTTTAAGTGTATTCGTATCTATGATTCATTTCATGCAAACGTTCTTTAAGCAAAACACATAAATACTACTAGAAAGACATTGTGAATATACAAAAAATGTTATATTACTTGAACAAAACACATAAATAATACTAGAAAGACATTATGAATATACATAAAATGTATACTGAAAATGTTATATTACGTTGAATTTAATTTAGACATTTTAAACTTCAGGAACGAGAAAAAGGGGAGATGAAAGCAGAGGCATCAAACCTGCAAACGATGGAAAGATTGATGATTGGTTGCCAACACACTGGACTATTCTTGCAATAAGTTAAGAGAACTTCTTGTTGCCACTGGCATTGTTTTGGTCAGTTTCTGCAGAAGAGATTCAACTACCTTTGAGTGTTCCCAAACATGTAGATCGATATTTATTTGCAAGCTTTGGACACAAGCTCAATAAATTCACATTTATTTTGAAACAAACTTTATCTCCATCCTTGTTCTGACAAAGGTTGACAAACTACATTTTTGTCTTTGCAGGTTTACTACCAACCCTTGTTTGCATTTATTGAAGGGTGTTCTGGCAGAACGTGACAAGATAGTGACTTCATCAACAACAAGCAATGGTGGCAATAATTTTGTATGGGGATATGACAATAATTTTGAATGCCAATAAATTCATTAACTTTGGATATAGTGTTTCATTAAATGAATGTTTCATTTCTTTGTGTAACTTTGGATATAATGTTTCATTTCTGTGTAACGTTCAATACAATGTTTCATTAAATGAATGGTTATTTCCATGTTAGCGATTCTTCGATACAGTGTTTCATTAAATGAATGGTTATTTCCGTGTCAGCAATTCACTGAACTTTGAAGATTGTAATTCATTAAGTGAATAATATGAATTAACGTTTTTTCATGCTTACATGTTTGTTTATGAAACTGTGATACGATCCTGGGTACAAACCGTCTAGGCATTGGGTTCAAAGTAGAGTGGTGGCAGTAAGCACTGGGTTCAAAGCAGAGTAGTGGCAGTTTCACTGGGTTCAAAGCAGAGTGCTGGCAGTTGGATGTAACTCAATTCCTACAGTACACACTCAAGTACTGAAGTCCCGAGCTAAGAAAATGATCTAATGACAATCATAAATAAAGTCCTGAGGTAAGAAAATGACCGAATGACAATCATAAATAGTTAACCACAATTTGTACTGATTGAAATGAAGTTCAGGCAGCTCTAAACATTAAGTAAAATCTCTAAACATTAATTAAAGCATTCCAAGTAAGCATTGGAAGAAGTGAAGCCGACAATAACACTTTAAACCTACGAGCCAATAAAATTTTAACAAATATATATATTTATATTTTTAAAAATAAATAAATACAAATATCCTAAGTTAAACATTACACTTTTTGGAAAATTATAAAATCAACCCTAAACTAATATCTAGTCAACGATGAACTCATCGCTATAGTCCCTGGGCCTTTCGGCAAAGACTAATAAAAGAAGTTATAAATTGTTAAATTAATAAACAAACTCAATGTTAAATTAATAAACAAACTCCATCTTGTGGTCTAAGAATAATATATTGCTTATTGGAAATTGAACAGAGAGCAAAGGGAGGCAGAGCATGCAATGTAAATTGAACACGTTCAACTGATTGACTCTTAGTTTTGATTCCTTGTTGCATTTGAGTTGATTACAGGCTCGGGTCCACTTTCCTGGCTTTGTATATAGGGATATTAGGAATTTATTGGCAATTGAATAGTTTTATAATGACTCAACACATTAGTGGTTGTTTGAGTGTAGTCTTAAGGAAACACATTAGTGGTTGTTTTGAGTGTAGTCTTAAGGAAACACTAATATTGTAAGTAGGGATGATTTTAGGGGTTAAATTTCACTTATGGGTTAATTTTCCATATTTTTTTCAAAAAATAGATTTGCTATTTTAAAAAGTGGTTCGCCCAAATTGTATATGATACAATTATTTTACTTTAAAAATTGCTAAAATTTTATAAAAACTATATAAAATTCTTAGAAATTTGAATATTTTTACAAAACTATGGCCAAACATTTATAGTTGGCATATGAAAGATTAGTAAAATTCGCCAAGATTTCTACATTTTAAAATAAATTTCCATCCTTAAAATCATCCCTGATTGTAAGTGCAACGCCTTAGATAATCTAAACCCTCTTTGTTTTAGCACCAATAAATTCCATATCCATTAGCCATCACTTCAAAAATAAATAAAATAGTTATTCATGTTTATTTCGTGAGTTTTTTCTCTTATAAAGACAACGAAAATGTTGTTAATATCTTGTGTAAATGTTATGATCACATCACCTATTTCAATAGACATTGCAAAATAATAATAAATATTCTACCTATCAATACCATAAACACTATAGCCAAGGCGATAATGATAAATGTCGTGCCTATCAATAAGCGTCGGGATGATAAATGGTCAGACAGTCCTTGTCAGATTCTCAAATATGTAAGAAAAAAATATAATAGACATTCAAATAAATAAAATTAAAAATTTGGTTTTAATAAATATAATCGAAACTATTACATTAACTTTACATAGAATGGAAATTTGGAAAAGTCAAAGAAGCAGTGATAGATGTTCAACGATTAACCATTACTATAGGGCAGGGATCAAATGCAAGCCGGGACCATGGCGGGCGATTGCAGGGATTTGAATCGGCACTTCACTGAGTCTTTGGTGCCCATCACTGACGAGTCTACACTCTGGACCTTATCGTGACAATATCGTTCCAAACGCTGCCTGTACCGTTACCTTCAGTTGGAGGCTTCTCATTTTGAACTCCAGTTTGTTTTTTCCCTTTCCGTTGAAGCTCCCTTCCATTGAAGCTCATGTGGAACCCTCTGACCACGTGACCTTCTCCTGCACAAGGATCGACGACTGACTACCCAGCCTAGCTAAATACTCGTCTTTCTCCCACTGCGTTGATCCTTGGACCCTGTCTGTTTGCTTCCTTTTATTTTACCGATCCGACTATCGGACTGTCTGCCACTGTGCGTCCTTGTCGCCTTGTTCCTTGTCTCTCTGCATCTGACAGGGACTGATTCCCGGTGACCACTTGGTATCTTGACTGTTCTCCCCATCTTAGCCTCCTTCACAGTACTGTGCAGTGGGCCGGTGTGGTCCCTTTGACCATTTCTTATGGCTTCCCTGACCGATACTCCCTCACTTCCCGTCGATGACCTCTTTTGGAACCAGGAAGGTATATTGGACAAAATAGATTCCATGATCCACGGTGCTCCGACTCTTCCCTCCAAGACATTTTTAAACTCTGCTTTCCCTCCCCTGGTGCCCCCTTCTAGCAAAGGTCTCCCAGCGTCCTTACTGTGTGACCCTTCGAGAGAGCCTTTGATCTCTGACATGCCTCCTTTACTAAACAGACCGTCCCGTTCGGTGCTTCATCATGATTCTCTTCCCCATCTAAAAGTTCCCTCTGGACGTAAGGTCTGGAAAGCAAACACTAAACTTAGACGTTTAGTTCTGGGCGACGGAGTGGGTTTGGAAACCCTGTGTAAAATGTCCACCTGCTCTCTGGTCGGCCGTATCTCTTATAAAAGTCTGAGCCCTCCCCCTCTGGAGGAATGGATCAAGCACAACTGGATTCCGCTTCTCGGCTATGTCCCGAATGTTCATTTTCTCAAAAAGGGGTGGCTCTGTTTCACCTGTAGAACACCTGAGGATGCCTCGCTGATCCTTTCTTCCTCCTGGGTCTTCGGGGGCAGCAGCCTGATGCTCAAACGCTGGAGCTTGGAGTTCAACCCGGACAAAGACTATTTCCTGCTAAGACATCTATGGGTGCTGCTCCCAGGTCTCCCACTCCACTTCTGGAACGAGGAAGCCTTCAGAGCAATCGAGAACTCTTTGGGGAAGACGATTT
>ML779604.1:465362-475375 GCA_009831015.1 Picea engelmannii | reverse complement strand
TTGGTGTCCGGGCTCGGGCAAAGAAATTAAATTGGGCAGGGACAAACTCATCGGCCTTGATGACCTCTCGATTCTTTCCCTACAACTCAGATCTAGATTGCTGTCACTTAACATCTATTCTCTTGCACAGTTAAAGTTAGAGACTGTTTCCTTTCCTCTCCCCGATCGCTGGCTTCGTAGTAGCGATCTGGCCCTTGGCGGATATTTAGCATTGGAACTCGACTCCTTCACGGCTGCTCTCAATTGTTCTGGCCTTTCTCTCTCAGATGCCCGAGATACTCTCACCTGGGTAGGGGGCGACGATTCGGGTGCTGTTACTGCAAAGAATGTATATGCAGCTCTTGTACAGGACAGGGAGAACGAAGTCCAGCCATCATGGCTCACTCGGATTTGGTCTTGGCAGCTCCCTTTAAAGTTTAAACTATTTCTTTGGCTCGGGGCTTGCGATAAACTCCTCACCTGGGAGTCTCTTCAAAGAAAAGGCAGACAAGGTCCAGGGTATTGTGTACTGTGCAGAGAAGCCACGGAGAATATCCACCACCTGTTTATACATTGCACTTTTGCCCAAAATGTCTGGCTGCACCTCTTGCAACATCTTTCTCTTCCATTTCATTGGACTGGTGCAACTTTTTCGGAGTGTTTTGCCTCCTGGACCTTTGACAAGGCTGCGCCTCCTTCACTGGCAGTATATGTCAACTGGCATATATGGATAGAGCGAAATAAGACACTCTTTGAGGACGATTCCCCTTCCTCCCGGGCTGTCTGCTACAGAACCCTTTCCTCTTTCCACTGGCAACAGTCCACTATCAAGCCTATCATTTACAAAACAGTCGATTCCTCTATGCCGACAGGTCACTCTGTGGCGTTTTTTGACGGAGCGGCCAAATCTACAGGTTTATGTTGTGGTGCCGGAGGCATTTTCAAGACGCACCCGGAGCGAACGACTTGTTGGTATCTATGCTGTGGCAGGGGTTCAAATACAAAGGCCGAGCTGCTTGGTCTTTGGGCGACTCTTCTGCTAGCTTCCAAGTGGTCCCTTGATCACTTACAGGTCATAGGTGACTCCAAGGTCATTATGGATTGGATTAATTGCAAGTGTGACCTCCATTCGAGCCATGTGGAAGGTTGGAAACACAAAACTCAATTGTTGGCTCGCTCCTTCTCTGACATCACCTTCCGCCATCTCCCCAGATCATACAATTCAGAGGCGGATGCTCTCTCTAAGAGAGCTCTGATTCAGGTGGTGGGCAGACTCTGCATTTTTCAATGTGATAGAGGCCTGGAGAGTCCGACCTCCTATCTCAACCTCTTTGAATTTTAACCAGGCTCTCTGCTCTGGCTCGTATTGTTTGCCTAGTTTTTCCGCTTGTTCCTGTTACTGTCCGGGGAGGGTGGCAGTGGCTTTGGCTGTGGGGACATCTGTCGCCTTGGACGATCGCAGGTTGGACGATCTCTGCATTATACAACCATCAAGTGTTGTCGCGGGGATGGACACGCTAGTTCTTTTTCGGGTCTCCTTTCTTCGATGGCAGGAGGAAGGTGGATGGCGACTCCTGTTTTGAATCACATTCTCCTCATCGGGTCGGATACAGTTCTCGTGTTTCAGCTTGTCGACTAGGTTTGAGGACTGTTCATGCATTGCTCCCGGACAAAACTTCTCCTCCTTTGACTATTTCCGAACCGATTGGATTCCATTTCATTTTGGACTGATTATCTGGCTTCTGAGTTGTAAACGATTTTATACTCTTTATAAAATTGAGCTAATTTCTCTGGGGAAAAAAAAAAAACCATTACTATAGTGGTTGGGGTCTTTGACCGGACTAATAAAATAAAAATTATTTTTAATAAATCAATTTAATATTATTAGTAAAAAATTAACAATATTTTTTAAATAAAATGAAAATTAATTTTTAATAAATCAACTTATTTTTTATTAGTATTAAAATTTTATAAAAAATTGATTTCATAATTTATTTAAAATTTTTATTTATTTATTTAGGTTCATCGCATATTCTTAAAGTGATCTTATATAATTCTAAAGAGTTTAGAGGACCAATAATATAGAGATTAAGAAAAACAATAAAATATTAAGAAAACTATTTTCTTTTATTAAAGATAATATATTAATATTTAAAATGTAAATAATAAAATAATAAAAACATAAAAGATCCTAACTACTAAATCAAATAAAAAATGTTAAAAAAAATATTAATAAAGAGAAGCTGAGAAAGTAATGAAAGGAAAATAAGAAAATAAGTTGGAAAAGGGAGTTAATATTGAGAAAAGGAAAACAAAAATACTCATAAAAAGAGAAAAAAGTTAAAGGAAATTAAGGAGATAGACAACAAAAATTAGGATGAAGAAGGGGTTATCTAGAGACATATCTCGATGTTAATATAAAGATCCAGTTATTATCTTCCAACTATCGTTCTTGTTGAGATGATTAGGGCACTTTTCCATTTTAATGGCTTCCTTAAATTTTCTAGGATGGTAGTGATCCACTTTGGATTAAATACTAACATCTTCAATGCAAATGTGTTGCTTAGTCTTGTCAGAGTGTTTTTCCAAAGTGGATGAACAAGTGAAATTATGCTTAACATCAACCAAATTCTCATGAATTCTTATCTTAATAGAGTGATCGGTTTCACCCACATAAGGTTTACCACATGAGCAAGGAATAAACACATTTTTTATTAGTGGTCTTAGTAGGGTCTTTGTTAGATTTGAGGGAGCTCCGAATAGTGTTAAGGGGTTTGAAAGTAGCCACAATGTTCTTCTTCCTTAAAATTTAGGCAAGTTGGTTAGTGGTCCCTTGTATGTAGGGAAGGAAATCTTTAGGAACTTCATTATTAATTTCTTTCTTTTCTATCGACGTTCTGAAATGCTTTTATACCTTGGTGCTTCTTGTAGACATTATTCTTGAAAACTTCGAGGATATGGGTTTTTTTCGTTTTCTAAATGATATTCATCAGAGATTCTCAAGGCTCTAGTGGCTAGAGTGTTGAGAACTCCAAGCTTCTCAACCAGATGGTGGTGGGATTTAACATGGAGGTATTGCTATGTGTGGGTGTTTTTTTCGTACACTTAGTGCGCCATGGACCCATATTGTTTTCTAGTAACAAGAACATCTAGAAAGGGAAGGATACCATTGGCATACTTCCATGGTGAATTTGATGTATTCAGTTTGACCATGAAGGTGGTGCTTAAGTATTTCCAACTTTTCACGACCATGGGCTAGAGGATAAAAGTATCATCCAAAAATCTAATCCATAGCCTAGGTTGAAGAGAGGAAGAGGCAAGGGTTGTGTTTTCAAGATCTTCCATAAATTTTTTTAACTACATTGGGAGAGAGGGGGGAACCCATATCTACACCACATGTTTGTTCATATATTTCTCCGTGTAAACTAAAAAATGTAGATCTTAGACAAATCTCAACTAAATTTGTAGTATTTTGGTCAGTGATCTTATTGATGACCCTCATAGCACCATCGATAGGAATTTTTGTAAAGAGAGAAACTACATCAAAACTTACTAGAATGTCATTCTGGTCCAATTTGATGTCCTTGATTTTATTGGCAAAAAAGGTGGAGTACTTTAGAAAGGAACTGGTATTACCAACTAGGGGATTTCATTTATCAACCAAGTGTTTAGCTAACTGATATGTTGGCCTTGGGGGGGGCTTCCTTATGAATCTCGGGGATGCCATAAATTCTTGGGGTGGAGAGGAAAATTTCAATTAATTTCTTATTTTCATGCTCAATACACGATTTGGATGGAGAGGAAACTTTCAATTAATTTTTTATTTTCATGCTCAATACATGATTTGATGGAGTTGGAGACCTCCTTAGAAATCTTTCCCAGGGTTTTTTTTGTTCAACTTCTTATAACTCCCAGTATTATTAAGGTGGTCCAAAATCTTATTGATATAATCCATCTTGTTCGTGATGACTCCAACCCCACCTTTTTCATCTTTTAAAACGACAATTTCATGGATGTTGTTAAGGTATTTCAGAGCCATGTATTATTCTTTACTAATATTGCTTTTTGGAGGCTTTGCTTTTCGAAAGATGATCTAGCAATCTTGTCTAATCCGGGAAGGCAGTGAAAGGTTTAGGCAGCAGGTAAGAGAGCTTTAAGGGTGTTTAGCAAGTTAGGCGGTGTATAGAAAGCAGGGCAGGTTGCGCTTAGCGGGTGAGGGAGAAACCGCACTTTTTGGAAACACTCGCTAATTTAAGAGCACCCCCTCTAAGAACAGCAAGGGATGTAGGTCTACGTGGATATCCTGATAATCTCCACTAACACTCACAAGTTGGAACACATGCACAGATGTCGTAACATTGGTGCTCAATCTTGCCCGCTAAGCCTACCCATTGCGAACTCGAGCTCCCTCCGGCCGGTACCAATAAGCCTTGCGGGTTGGCCCATAGTCTATAGGAAAAGGTGGGCCTTTTCATTTACTACGCGTAGGGGAGAGGTGCTTACCAATAGGTGATTAGCGAGGTGGGGGTACTTCTATCTACTCACTCAAAGGTGTCAAGCTGTCCAAAAAGTACTTCATTGATAAATAAATTTCAAATAAAATCCCCGAAAAAGAAATATTAGTAAGGAAGAATACATGGTTATGAAATCCCTTAACAACAACCATGACATTGTTGTTTTAAATGTTGACAAAGGTGCGGTTGTAGCCATCATGAACAAGACTGATTATATCAATAAGATGTTGGACCACATTAATAATAGTGGGAGTTATAAGAAGCTGAAAAAAAATCCATTGAGAAAGATTTATAAGGAGGTCTCCAACTCCATCAAATCGAGCAGTGAGAATGAAAATAATAAACTAATTGAATTTTTTCCTTCCACGCCAAGAATCTATGGCCTCCCCAAGATTCATAACGAAGGGGTTCCCCTTAGACTCATTGTCAATACCATTGGTGGGCCAACCTATGAGCTAGCTAAAGAATTGGTCATAAACTGAAGCCCCTAGTTGGTAATACCAATTCCTTTGTATGGATTCCACCTTTTTTGTCTATAAAATCAAGGACGTCAAATTTGACCAAAATGACATTCTGGTAAGAGTTTATGTAATTTCTCTCTTTTACAAAAAATCCTATTAATGGTGCTATGAGGATTATCAATAAGATCACTAACCAAGATATTGCAAAGTTAGTTGAAGTTTGTCTAAGACTTATGTTTTTTAGTTTGCAGGGAGAAATATATGAACAAACCTATGGTATAGCTATGGTTCCCCCCCTCTCCCATTATAGCTAATTTGTTTATGGAATATCTTGAAAACATAACCCTTGTCTCTTCCCCTCTTCAACCTATGCTATGGATTATATTTGTCAATGATACTTTTATCATTTGGCCCCATGGTCATGAAAAGATGAAAATATTTAATCACCACTTTAATGGTTAGTCTGAATACATCAAATTCACCATGTAAGTTAATGTCAATGGTAGTCTTCCCTTTCTAGATGTTCTTGTTACTTGAAAACAAGATGGGTCCATGGTGCCCCAAGTGTATAGAAAAAAGACCCACATATAACAATGCCTCCATGTTGAATCCCACCACCATCTGGCCGAGAAACTTGGAGTTCTCAACACTATAGCCACTAAAGCCTTGATAATCTTTGATGAAGATCATTTAGAAGCCGAAAAATCCCATCTCCTTGATTTTTTCAAGAATAATGGCTACACAAAGCGCCAAGGGATTAAATTCTTTCAAAACACTAATGTAAGACTAAGAGAAAAGAAGGCATCAATAATGAATCTTCGAAAGTTTTCCTTTTCTACATACACGAGACTATTGAAAAACTTGCTCGAGTTTTAAGGAAGAATAACATTGTGGCCACTTTCAAACCCTTTAGCACTATTTGGAGCTCCCTCAAATCTGTCAAGGACCCTAATGACCCCGCTATTAAAAAATGTGTCTATATGATTCGTTGCTCATGTGGTAAATCTTATGTGGGTGAAATTGGTCATTCCATTAAAATCAAGATTCAAGAGCATTCCACTAATATTCAACATAATTTCACTCATTCTTTCGCTTTGACAAAACACTCCGAAAAGACTAAGCATCACATTTGCATTGAAGATGCTAGTATTCTAGCCAAAATGGGATCACTACCATCATATAAAGTTTAGGGAAGCGATTGAAATAGAAAAACATAATTTCACTCGTTCCTTCGCTTTGACAAAACATTCCGACAAAACTAAGCATCACATTTACATTGAAGATGCTAGTATTCTAGCCAAAAGGGGATCACTATCATCATAGAAAGTTTCGGGAAGCAATTGAAATAGAAAAACATCCTAATAATCTCAATAGAAATGATGGTTGGAAGATCAATGTGAATTGAATCCCTACATTAAGGTTGAGGTATGTCTCTTGATAACTCCTTCATGTTGGTTTTTGTTGTCCCTCTCCTTAATTTTCCTTTGAATTTTTTCTCCTTTTTATTAGTACTTTATTTTTTGTTTTCTTTTAGTACTTTTCTTTTATTCTTTTTAGCTTCTGTTTATTAATTATTATTTTATTTTATTTTTTTCACATTTTCTTATTTAATTTAACCATTAAAACCTAGTCCTTTTATTTTTTTATCCTTATTCTTATTTATATTCTAAATCTTATTTTTAATAATTTTTTTGTTTTAAATATTTTTCTTCATCTCTATGATTATTGGTCCTCGAAATTGTGAAGTTTTATTCTTATTTATATTCTAAATCTTATTTTTAATAATTTTTTTTTTAAATATTTTTCTTCATATAATTATCGGTCCTCGAAATTCTGAAGTTAGATAGGGTTCTTTTAAGATTATAGAATGAAACTAGAGTAAACTAGCACAATGGCTAACTTGCAGTTGAGAACGTCGAAAGGTATCGGCTGAAACACGTGCTCTCAATATAAAACGTCTGTGGTAATTCGTATGTGGTAATATGAAATGTTTGGTTGCATTGGGTTGATAAATGGAACGTGGCAATTATATATCCTTATAGTAATTTTTTAATGTGATTAGGTAAATGTTAAAAAGTAAACATGTTAACGAATGCCTTGATAAATGCAAGAAAGTTATGAATAATAAATTTGACCCATTGATTTTGGAGGACAACTAAGAATATGCCAACATCTTCAATGCATAGCCATCAGATTAGGGTTTAAGGTTAAATAAGGTTAAAAGATCATTAATTGTGTCCATTATCAATATGTATACGCCTTTCAAAATAATTTAAAAAAATAAGAAATCAATTTTTAATACTTATTAAAAAAAAATAATATGTTAATATATTAAAAATAATTTTTATAAATTAAAAAATTATGAAATCAGTTTTTAGCATTTATTAAATGTTGATATATTAAAAAATAATTCTTATTATTTTTTATTTTAGCAAATAATATTAATAAAAAATCACCTTTAATAATTTATTCTTACTTATACTTTTAATACCTACTTTAATTATTATTATTCCTCTCCTTTTTTAATATATCTCTTTAATTATTACTATTTCTCTTCTTTTTTTAATTATTTTATCATTTTTTTCTTTATGTTACTTTTTTTAATAATTTATAGACTTTATTTTCATTTATATTTTTAATATAATTTTAATTATTTTTATTCTTCTTATTCTTTTATATTTTTATTTTTTTATGTTACTCTTTTTAATAATTTAAACACAACTAAGTAGAAGTTTGAACTAGTGACCTACTTAGTAACACGAACACCTAAAACTTTATTATTGATTTATTTAACCTTTTTTTTTTTACCATTTATATTATTTTTCCCTGACCTACTTAACAACACGAATGCCTAAAACTTTATTATTGATTCATTTAACCTTTTTCTTTTTTTCACCATTTATATTATTTCTCCCTTTTATCTTTAGTCTTGAGCTTTTTCTTATTTTCCTTTTATGGAGTATAAATTTTTTCTTAGGTTTTATTTGTTTGTAAGTATAAAATTATTACAATTTTGTGTTTCAACCTTTTCATATTAATATATTTTTTAATGATTAATTTTTTTTGGTCTTCATCTGGATGATAAACCACATTGGCTAGTCCTAAACATCTAATTGTAAAAATATATGCTATGGATATAAAAGAACCATCTCACCATAACTTTGATAGAAAAATTCTTAGAATTGAGATACCAAAAATATAATTGACGAAGTTAATACACTCCAAATTTACATGGGAGAATGATATACTATCGTACAAAGAGAAAATATATTTTTCGCAACACTTCTAAATTCATTATATACCAATATTAAGAGAGAATAATGACTCCACGTATGTAGGTCATGTTGGATTTTTCAAGACGTACTGCAAATCGTTCATTTCGAAAGGAATAAAGGTTGATATTCATAAATATGTGGCTAAATGTGATACTTGTCAGTGTTAGAAGTTTGAATTAGGTGTACCTTTAGGTCTCTTTCAATCCCTTCACATTCTGGATTAAAAATGGATTGAGCTCTCTATGGACTTTATCATGGATCTTCTTAGATCAGAAGGGAAGGACAATATATTTGTAAGTGTACATTGATTAACCAAATATGCCCATTTCATTGGAATTTCTTCAAAAGCTAAAGTCAATAAAATTGATGATAGCTATGTGAAGAATATTTTTAAACTCCATGGTTTCCTGAAAGTCATCTTGAGTGATAGGGACCCCAAATGTAATGTCCCCAAGGCTGAGCCCTGTTGTAAATCATGTCTATGAAGTATAAATCTTGCATTATGAATTGTAATTATGTTTTATAGGCTGGTGAGCCAAGTTCATATAAGTTGGTGGGCTTATGTGTTATTAGGTCAGAGAGACTAAGTGTTAGGGCCGGGAGCTTTCTTTTGTGTATGTAATCATGCAGAACATTAATAAAAAATATAAACATCGCTGCGTGCAGACCGACCACAATGAATGAGTGATGGGGGGACTAAGTTTCCACATAATGGGTAAGGGATTGGGGGCTGGAAGGTGGGAAAGAAAGGCTAAGTGTTGAGCCTAGGGGCTTAAGTCCTTGGGAATAGTATTTTAATATTATTCCAAAATCCATGTGAAATATATACTTTTATCCTAAGTTCCTGGAAAAGGGAACGCATACTTGATGGAGTGCATGCAGCTTCATGGGCGACATGTGTCGGCCCATGCACATGCAATTTAACCCAAGAATTGAGCTATGATGGGGGTTCGTTCTCCATTTTTCGAGCGTCCATTGTCTGTCCCGCTGGGCATCTGGGTCTGATCCTTGCATACCCTCACGTAGCTCTAAAACCAGAAAACCGTAATGTTTTCCTGAGAAGCCGACGTATCCACCATATGAACCGTTTGAGTCGGTGTTTGACCTCTGCGTTGATTCCTTGTCACGCACCCTAAAATCAGTGGTAATCTTGTAGATTGAGCCATGTCACCTGTGTACCCTATGAGCCCAGCCTATCCGCTCTTGCAGAGTCGAGTCCGTACCCGAACCGTCTTTGGGTTGCTTCCTTCTGTTTTTCTTGAGGGGAATTGACCAGTTGCTGTTGCTGTTATCCTCACCTTGCTGGAATTGGGTTGAAACTGGTTGAAGAAGTGGGTTTTCAGGCCCGTGGTTGAAGAGGCAGGTTGTCAGGCCTGTGAGCAGCTCTCTCCAGGTGAGAGAGTCTACTGGGAAGTGGTTTTCTCCCAGAGAGAGTCCAACACCAGCTACAAAGCTTTGAGAATTCCTGATCCGACTTGTTGCTGAGACCCAGAGAGGGAGGTGAAGCATCGATGGTAAGTGCTTGTGAAGGTGTATACTCCTGGGTGGAACAGGCATGTGGGGAATGAGAGTCCGTGAGTAGTGGGCATAAGAAGGCTCCTGGAGAGAATCCTTCCCGTTGCTCTGTGTAGTTTTCCCTGTAACCTTACCCTAGACTAGGATTCCTTGCCTTGGGTGGAGCTTAGTCCCAACTCGGGGGTGACCCACTGCTGAGCATGATGAGCAGTGTGGTCTAAGGCTGGGAGGTTCGTGGAAGGCCTGCACGTGGTTGGTGGAATTACCAT
>ML779604.1:430841-465312 GCA_009831015.1 Picea engelmannii | reverse complement strand
TGTGATGCTTATATGTATCATGTATTCTGTTGTGCATATGAATTATTGTTAATGCTAGGGATTATTTATGTTAGCAGTAATCTTGTGCTTACTCTGAGTTAAATGTGTTTAATTGGACTTAAATGCATGTTATTAATTAAGTAGTAGAATGATGTTGTTCTGCGCAGTAGCGTTTACCTCGGCCAGTGGCCGGGGGGGCGTTACAGTATGGTATCAGAGCCTAGTTTCAATGCTGAGCCTGGATGGGCCGGATAGGTGGTCTTTGGACCGAGGTTTTGATAATAAATTGTGTCTGGAGGACTAATTTTAGACCTGAGAATGTTTCTGAGTGTCAACGGACTACTTGACCATGTGACAAAGCTCAAGAGGTGTAGCGGTATTATAAAACTGCAGTTGGTGTGGTGTATGGCCATAGGGAGAGAGAAAACTCCACACCAGAGGTGTTGGATCATTTCGTGAATTCAGGGAGCGTGAACTTGGAGCGTAGACCAAATTCTTGGTCACTCCAAGTCCCGAATCGCGAAAGAGATTAACAAGGGTAGAATCGGATGGTGGAGCGCTTCCAGGAAGAAGTGTCGAAATCCCGTGAGCCGTCGGATCCAACCAACTAGCGAGGAAGTTAGGGCTGGATATCTTTGATAGGTGTAAGCATAGGAGAGATCTGGACCGTTAGATCCAAATCATTGAGGATTGTTGGATCTCGTACAAGAACTCGTGTATCAGAATTCGGGGATTGAAGTGACAAGAGATTTGGAGTCATTGCATCGTGAACTCCCAGTTACCGAAAACTCGAAACCCCGAAATCCTGAAACGATCTACACCGTAGATCGTAGGAGAGGAACTTGACCATTGGATCAAGTAGATGAATAGACCGTAATTTCAGAATTTCGGCAAATGGAAGTTCGAGATGTGTAGATGCATGAACTCCTGATGCCCGAAACTCTGAAACGAAAAGTAAAAGTAGTGGGCCCCCCCTGACATCGCTGGGAGTGAGGTGGACCTTCTTAAGGACACCATGTGTCACTACCTTGGTGGGCGACATCTGTGCTGTGGGCCCATAGGGTAAGGAAATCAAATTTTTGGAAGTCGGGAGTTGGAGAGGGAAGCGAGTGCGAGAACCTCCAGGACCAAAACCCCAAAACCTGAAACCCCGAAGCCCCAAAATCCTGAAACCCGAAGTTTCATTTGGAGAACCTTGTAGCACCTAGAAGTTTAGCGTTTGATCATGGCTCGTGGACGCATGGGTTGGGGACTAAGAAAATGGGGGCTATCGCCGGAAATTGCAGAGCCAAACAGAGCTCAGAAAATTTGTGGAATTGAAACGTTTTCTTATTCGTGTGGGTTTATGAATGTTGTAGTTTTATTAAGGGTTTAAGGCCTGACAAACTTTGGTTGACTGCACGTTGTGTGTGCAGAGTTCAACGAGTGTTAGGACAACCGCGAATCAACGTCAAGTATAGAAATGGAAGAGGTGCGGATTGCCTCCAATTCAGAGAACGAAAGAGAAGGAATGGATGTCAACTTGGGAATCAAAGGATCGAACTCCTATGGGCACGGAAGAGAATTGGATAAGGAAGGGCAGGTGATGAAAATCATTGAAAGATTGCAGAAAGAATCCCAGGCTCACTGAGTTGATAGTCGAAAGATCATGAGGGTCAGGGATCGACAAGGTGAATTCAACTTAAAGGTGTTGAAGAACCTGGAAAGAATAGAAAGGAAATTGGAAAAGGAGAGTGACACAAGCAAAACAGGGAGTTGCAGGACCCCTGAGAGAAAAAGAAGATCGATGAGTGGTAGAAGACATCGTCCTCGCTCCCCAAAGAATTTCGATAAGGAAGCACACAATATTTCAAGCCCATCCCCTACCAGAAAACACCGAAGATCCGGAGTGGATGAATTGAAAGGGAGATGAACAAGATTAAGCCTCCTACTTTTGATGGAGAACATAAGAAGGAGGAAGATGCCGAAACATGGTTGCTTGGCATGAGAAAATATTTCCAACTGCAGAATTATTCCCCTCATGCAGAAGGAAGAATTGTGATGTATCAACTAAAAGGAAAGGCATCCATGTGGTGGGATCAACTTGTGCAGGTGCAACACGTTATAGAGAAATATATCACATGGAAGGAATTCAAGAGGTATTTCGAGAGGAAATACCTGACTAAAAGATACTATGACAGAAAGATGAAGGAGTTTTTCGAACTCAAGCTGGGTAGCATGACCATTGATGAATACAAACGAAGGTTTTTGGAATTACTGAAGTATGTTCCATTCATCAAAGATGAGGCTGTCAAGATTCAGAGGTATCTGAGTGGACTGCCACCTCCCATTGGTGACAAGATTCAGTATGATGATCCTAAGACTATGGAAGAAACAATAAGAAGAGAGAAATACTTATATGAGTAGAAAAGAGAAAAGACTACCTTTCGGAAGGCTTGGGATGACTAGAAGAAGTTTAAGAAAGAATAGAGGCAGAAGGGAAACAAACCTCCTTTTTTTAGAAATAGTCCTCAAGGACATCCATCGTTTAGAGAGCCGAGAATGGCTGAAGTGGGGGAACAAAGGCCGATACATATGCCCATTCAGTGTTGGGGTTGTAAAGAGAATCACAAGTATAGAGATTGTCCCCATAAAAATGACAAAGCAAGAGCTGTCCATAATGTTCAACAAGCTGAAACACTGGAGGACATGGGCAATAGAATGCCAAGGATCTATGTGGCCCTGGATAATAAGCAAGCTGAATTTCATTCGCACATGATTGAAGTGGAAGGTATGATTAACAACCAACCATTTATTATTTTAATTGATTCAGGGGCTAGCCATAATTATATAGACCCTAGAGTGGTAGAAAGTTTGCATTTATCAAGAAGCAAACATGAAAAGTCTTGGTTAGTGCAGTTGGCTACATGAACCGAGAGGAAAGTCACTGAGTTGGTTAAGTTCTGTCCGGTGGACATGAAGGGATTGAGCACGAAGGTTGAATTGAATATTCTGCCTTTAGGCTCTTATGATTGTTTAATTGGGATGGACTGGTTGGACCAACACCATGCCCTCCTGGATTGTTGTAACAAGGAATTTACATGCCTGGATGAGGAGGGGAATCAAAAAACAGTCCAAGGAATTTCCAGAGCTGTGGTTGTTAGAGAAATCTCAACAATGCAGTTGAAAAAGTGCTACATGAAAGGCTGTCAATTGTTTGCAACCCGTGTGGAGGAAGCATCCAGAGACGAAGTCTCAAAGATTGGAGACCATGTGGTACTAACAGAGTTTGAAGATGTATTTCAGGAGGTACCTAGACTACCTCTGAACAGAGATATCGATTTCTCTATAAATTTGATCCCTGGAGTAGCTCCATTGTCGAAAGCTCCTTATAGAATGAGTACGCCAGAGCTGAAAGAGTTGCAATTGCAGCCTGAAGAGCTTCTGAAGAAGGGGTACATTCTCCCAAGCGTGTCACCTTGGGGTGCCTCGATCCTGTTCATGAAGAAGAAGGACGGGATGTTGAGGATGTGCATTGATTTCAGACAGTTGAACAAAGTAACTGTCAAGAACAAGTATCCTCTGCCGAGGATCGACGATCTTTTCAATCAGTTGAAAGGTGCGAAAATATTTTTGAAGATATATCTCAGATCGGGATATCACGAGGCAAGAATAAAGGATGAAGACATCAGCAAGACCGCCTTTAGAACAAGGTATGGTCATTACGAGTTCACAGTGGTACCGTTTGGGTTGTCGAACACCACTGTTGTTTTTATGTGCTTGATGAATGGTGTATTCAGGGACTATCTAGACAAGTTTGTCATAGTATTCTTGGATGACATTTTGGTGTATTCCAAGTCAGAGGAAGAGCATGAACAACACTTGAGGATGGTGCTGCAAGTGTTGAGAGAACACCAGCTGTATGCCAAGTTGAGCAAATGCTCGCTTGATCAAAGGAAAATCCATTACTTGGGGCATAGTATTTCAGAAGAAGGGATCGCCCTGGATCCTTAGAAGGTTGAGGCCATCAGAGAATGGCCAACACCAAGGAATGTGGCAGAAATTAGATCCTTTATGGGTCTAGCGGGCTATTACATAAGGTTTATCGCAGGGTTCTCAAAGATAGCTCACCTTATCACTTCCTTGCAAAGGAAGGAGGAAAATTTTCAGTGGACTAAAGAGTGTGAGAAAAGTTTCTAGCGATTGAAGTAGTTGTTAACCAATGCTCCAATATTGAGGATTGCAGATCCAAATGTGGATTTCGTGGTGTGCATAGATGCATGTAAAGAAGGGTTGGGAGGAGTTCTCAGTCATAATGGATTTGTAATCTGTTATGAGTCCAGGAAGTTGAAAGAGCACGAAAATAATTATGCCACTCACGATTTGGAGTTGGCAGCAATCGTTCACGCTCTGAGGAAATGGATGCATTACCTCATGGGAAGGAGGTTTGAACTCAGAATAGACCATAATGGTCTGAAATATTTGTTTGATCAACTAACCTTAAACGCTAGACAAAGTAGGTGGTTGGAATTTTTGTGTGAGTACGACTTTGAGATCAAGCATATCAAAGGAAAGGAGAATAAAGTGGTTGATGCACTCAGCAGGAGGGTGCATGAATTACATGCTGTAACCATTAGTACGTATCAGACTGATATTAAAAGAAAAATTTTGAAGGTTGCAAATTTAGATTTACAGTACAAATAATTGGTAGCCAAGCTACAACAGGGTAAGATGCCACAGAAGATGGAAATTTATAAATTGGAAATAGATGGAATACTGTTGTACAAGAACATAATTTTTGTACCCAATGTACAATGCTTGAAACAGATGATTTTGCAGAAGATGCATAATGTGCCTTATGCAGGGCACCTTGGATATCAGAAAACAGTAGCAGCGGTCAAGAGCCATTACTTTTGGCCGGGTATGAAGAGAGAGATCGCTGAATACATCGCCAGATGTATGGAGTGCCAGAAAGTTAAAGCTGAGCATAGGCACCCAGTAGGGTTGCTGCAACCTTTACCCATTCCTGAGTGGAAGTGGGAAGTAGTAACGATGGATTTTATTACGGGATTTCCTAGAACAACCAAGCTGCATGATTCGATCATGGTGGTGGTGGACAAGCTTACAAAAGCTGCCCATTTTATTCCATTGAAAACTACTCACAAGGCAACAGATGTTGCTGATATTTTCAAAAGGGAAGTGGCACGATTGCATGGAATTCCTAAAACAATTGTGTCCGACAGAGACCCGAAATTCACCTCGAATTTCTAGAAAGGATTGTTCAAAGGTTTCGGAACGAATATGAACTTTAGTACAACTTATCATCTTGAGTCTAATGGATAGACAAAGAGGGTGAACAGAGTAATAGAAGACATACTGAGAATGTATGTGATGGACAAACCATTAAGATGGGAAGACTACCTACACTTGGTAGAATTCGCCTACAACAATGGGTATCATGCATCGTTGAAGATGATCCCATTTGAAGCACTTTATGGAAGAAAGTGCAATACTCCAGTGAGTTGGGATAATCCAGCTGATAGAACAGTAGTTGGGCCAGAGTTGCTCAAGGAGATGGAGGACCAAATGATAAAAATTAAGCAGAATTTGAAAGCTGCCCAGGACAGGCAAAAAAGTTATGCTGATAAGAACAGAACCCACAGAGAGTTCAAAGTGGGTGATCATGTTTTCCTGAAAGTGAAAGCTAACAAGAGTTCCCTGAAGTTGGGAAGTTGCGCAAAGTTGGCAGCCAGATTTTGTGGGCCATTTGAAATCCTGGAAAGGATTGGGCCAATTGCATATATGCTTGCATTACCTGCATCTATGACTGTACATAATGTGTTTCATGTTTCATTGCTTAAGAAATATATACCAGATGCTAATCATGTTATCGATTGGAATGTGATTCAGGTGGAACAAGAAGGTGTCCTGCAAGTGCATCCTGTGCGCATATTAGATAGGAAAAACAAACAGCTCCAGAATCGAGCTATAAGGCTTGTAAAGGTCCAGTGGACTTGGTACGGTCCCGAGGACGCGACATGGGAGCATGAAGATGTTATGCGGGCAGAATACCCACATCTTTTTGAAAATTTTGAAAAGATTGTAGATGCAGTGTAAAGTTGCATTGAGGACAGTGCAAAAATAAGGGGAGGGGATTGTAATGTCCCCAAGGCCGAGCCCTGTTGGAAATCATGTCTATGAAGTATAAAGCTTGCATTATGAATTGTAATTATGTTTTAAAGGCTGGTGAGCCAAGTTTATATAAGCTGGTGGGATTATGTGTTATTAGGCCGGAGAGCCTAAGTGTTAAGGCCGGGAGCCTGCTTTTGTGTATGTAATCATGCAGAACATTAATAAAAACTATAAACATCGCTGTGTCCAGACCGACCACAATGAATGAGTGATGGGGGACTAAGATTCCACAGAATGGGTAAGGGATTGGTGGCTGGAAGGTGGGAAAGAGAGGCTAAGTGTTGAGCCTAGGGGCTTAAGTCCTTGGGAATAATGTTTTAATATTATTCCAAAAGCCATGTGAAATATATACTTTTATCCTAGGTTCCTGGAAAAGGGAACACGTACTTGATGGAGTGCATGTAGCTTCATGGGCGACATGTGTCGGCCCAGGCACATGCAATTTAACCCAAGAATTGAGCCGTGATGGGGGTTCGTTCTCCATTTTTTGAGTCTGCACTGTCTATCCTGCTGGGCGTCTACGTTTGATCCCTGCATACCCTCACGCAGCTCTAAAACCAGAAAACCGTAATGTTTTCATGAGAAGCCGACGTATCCACCGTCTGAACCGTTTGAGTCAGTGTTTGACCTCTGCGTTGATTCCTTGTCACGCACCTTGAAATCAATGGTAATCTCTTGGATTGAGCCATGTCACCTGTGTACCCTGTGAGCCCAGCCTATCCGCTCTTGCAAAGTCGAGTTTGTACCCAAACTGTCTTTGGGTTGCTGCCTTCTGTTTTTCCTGAATGGAATTGACCAGTTGTTGTTGCTGTTATCCTCACCTTGTTGGAATTGGGCTGAAACTGGTTGAAGAAGTGGGTTTTCAGGCCTGTGGTTGAAGAGACAGGTTGTCAGGCCCGTGAGAAGCTCTCTCCAGGTGAGAGAGTCTGTTGGGAAGTGGTTTTCTCCCAGAGAGAGTCTAGCACCAGCTACAGAGCTCTGAGAATTCTTGATCTATCCTGTTGCTGAGACCCAGAGAGGGAGGTGAAGCACCGATGGACTGTGCTTGTGAAGATGTATATTCCTGGGTGGAACATACATGTGGGGAATGAGAGTCCGTGAGTAGTGGGCGTAAGAAGGCTCCTGGAGAGAATCCTTCCAGTTGCTCTGTGCAGTTTTCCTTGTAACCTCAGCTTAGACTAGGATTCCTTGCCTTGGGTGGAGCTTAGTCCCAGCTCGGGGGTGACCCATTGCTGAGCGTGATGAGCAGTGTGGTCTAAGGCTGGGAGGTTCGTGGAATGCCTACACGTGGTTGGTGGAATTACCATGATTTCAAATATAAGTATCAACTTATGCTTAATATTATGTTTTTCATGCCTGTGATGCTTATATGTATCATGTATTCCGTTGTGCATATGAATTATTGTTAATGTCAAGGATTATTTATGTTAGCAGTATTCTTGTGCTTACTCTGAGTTAAATGTGTTTAATTGGAATTAAATGCATGTTATTAATTAAGTATGAGAATGATGTTGTTCTGCACAGTAGCGTTTGCCCAACCAGTGGCCGGGGGGGCATTACACCAAATTTACCAACAACTTTTGGAAAGACTTATTCACCATGTAGGAACTTCACTGACCATAAACACTTCATACCATCCTCAGACTAATGGAGAAATTGAAGTGGCAAATAAATATCTTGAAGGATACCTCAGTAATTTTGTGATGATCGTTAATCTAAGTGGAACAATTTGAAAAATCTTGCAACATGGTCATATAACACCACATATCACACTTAAGACAAAATGAATTCATTTAAATCCTTATATGGATATCCTCCACCGTCAATAAAAGAGTATGTTTTCTCCAAATTCAAGGCTATTGCTATAAAAAACTACTTAGCTACTTCCAATGAAACCCATTGTATCCTAGAAACTCATCTCGAGCAATTCAAGAATTGAATTAAGCAACAACCTAGTAAGAAAATATCTGACCGTGATCATAAACTTGCACCCAATTCACTCAGAAACAACAAAAATCATAAACTTGCGCTCGAGTTTTATGGCCCTTACCAAGTATGAGGACGAGTTGGCCAAGTAGCATATACGCTAGAAATACCAAACAAGGGAAACTTACATGATGTCTTCGATGTTTCATGTTTGAAGAAAATTTTTGGTCCAACAACTTTGATATAGACACCACTGCCCCTTTTGGATGAAGAAGGGAGACTAATACTAAAGCCTAAAGGAATATTAGAAGTCAAGACCAAAGTCCTTCGTTCAAGAAGTTTCAATGAGTAGCTTATCAAGTGGAAGACTCTAATGGAAGACAAAACCACTTGGGAAAATGAAGACTTTATATCGAGTCATTCATCCTTACCCATGTTTTGAGGTCGAAGCATTTCCAACAAAGATGATTTGTAATAAACCTATTATAGTTATATTTAATTATTGTAATAATTCAATGGTCAATGTACCCACACGAAATGTTACACCCCAATTGTTCTGCAGAGTATAAATTGTTGTCCATTGGTCATTACAATTTATCATGAAAATCATAGATATTTCTTTATTTTTAATTAGATGCCTGCAAGGAGGAAGCTAGAGCTAATATAGTTGATGCAAGGTTAATGGAGGAAATAATTATGGAAGCATTGGAACACATCCTCCACTCCTTTCATAAGAACAAAAGTTATAGGCAAGAATGGTGGACAATATAAATTTTCTGGGGTTTTCTAAGCTTCTAGAAGGATATTTTCTTAGAGTTGTTGAATAATCAAGGTTCGTAAGGAATGTTTGAGTGCTTTTGACACGAATTTCCTAGATTTAATCCCCAAGCGAGACAATCATGTCACCTTCAAGGATTTTAGGCCCATTTCTTCACATAAATGTACTTACAAAAATACTCGAAACATAATTGCTTTAAGGGTCAACTCCTTTCTATTAGAAGTAACATCCCTTGAGAAATTTGGATTTCTGCACGGGAGGAAAGTACATGATGCAATTAATGTGCTTCAGGAGGGGCTTCACTCTATAAAAACTAAAAATCTCCCAACCATGTTTCCGAAGTTGGATCTCTCAAAGGTCTATGACAAGATGAGCTGGTTATATCTAAGGTTAATGTTAATTCATAAAAGGTTTGGTGTTCAACTTTTAAATTAGATAGTATGGTGGTTGTCCTCATTTTCTTTTGCAATCCTTATCAATGGATCAACATCAAGTTTTTTCAAACTTTCTTGAGGGCTTAGGTTGAGATATCCTTTAGCTCCCCTACTTTTTAAAATTACTATAGAAACAATTAGCAAGGATATATTGGAAGCAAAAAGAATAGGGGCGTTGAAAGGTATTAAAATGGGAAGAACTCTCATTTTGACCCATTTATTGTTTGTTGATGATGTGATTATCAACATTATGGGTGATTATCAACATTGTTGCATTTTCAACAAAATGACACATTTTTTAGCATGCTCTCTCAATCTTTTCACATGGCATCATCATCTCTTAGGGAATTCTATGTATGATCTCTCTCTCTCTCTCTCTCATTTTTGCACTTTACTTGTATAGTCTATATGTTGCCTACTTGATCATGTGGTATTTAGATTTGATTTTTTCCCTCTCTTTCTTGGCATGTTTCACTTATTATGCATCATTGCATGTCACTTTAGTTTCTCTTTTCTTTCGTGACAACTTCATATCCGCTTGTGTGTGGCATATGTGTAGTTCTACATTGTGTCGATGTAGGGGTAGCGATCAGGTCCTTATTTCAGTTATTACTCTAAGTATTATTGCATGGTGATATATCCTTATGTTGGGGCATTTTCTTGTGTCACCTTTTCCAATGGGCATTGGCTTGCTTTCTAATACATCTGTGTCAATTGTTAGCTCCACATTTTCTCTTTATCTCCTATTGTTTGTTTTCCTTTTGATCTTCTTCATGGAAACTCTCTGTGTTTTTTTTTGTGAATTTAAACTCTTTCCATGGGAGAAATAAGTAGTGTTTGGTTTTCTCACTTTGTACTGACAATGCAAATAACCCGTTGGATATTATTGCTTGAATTATTCATCATGCATTATCTAATCCTTGGGTTCCAATTCATTGGCTTGGAGGAGTCAAAGCAAAGGATTTTGACATGATTCAAGCATTAAGGAAGTTAGTGATACATTACCTACCTTATGACAACACCATGTTCCTGCTATCCATCCCGACGATGGATCACATGTTGAAGTTCCCCATTTTAGTGTTCTTATTATGGTCTAAATGTGTGATTTTGACATCCCATTTGATTTCTAGTTCCATGGTAAGGCTCCATTTTTCCTATACTTTGGTCTTTATCCTTCTTGGTCACATGTTTATCTATGGTAAACACTTTGGCCAACCCATTTGTGTCAGTCATTTTCTTATTGAATCTCTCTAGGGCCTCAATCACTAGTTGGGGTATCGGTTAATTGAGAAGCTTCCATTGGGGCTCTAGATACCCCTAATCCATTAGGTTGTGCTTTTTGAAGTGTTAATTACTTGGTTGAGATTTTCTTTACCTTGAGTGGTTTTATCGCATGTTGTAAATTGATACTTTATCTATTTATACTATTCATGTGGCTTGCAATTTGTATTTACTTGAGATACAAAGACATGTTTTCTATGAATTTACCCATGGTATTTCTCCAATCCTCGCAATACGTTAGGTCTCCAATCCTCACAATACGTTAGGTCAAACCCTTGGGTTGAATTTTCAGAAGAACACCTTACCAACATTTAGTGTAAAGGGTTGGGTAAGACCCTCAAGCTCTTACATATATTTATGTTGTTCCCTTCATCATTGTTAAGGTCTATTTTCTCTCATATGTCACAACTCTACCATATTACTAGCTCATGCATGATCTATTATTCTCCTTCCATCTTCTATGCTCTTGGTCTTGCCAGGATTTGTTGCTCCACCAACCCTCCACTTGTTTTGAGGATACTATAGTTGGTACTTTCCTCTCCATTTGTATCTTCTTATTTTGCATTGGTTGGTTCAATTGTGTCATTTGGTTTAGTTCCTAGATTGGATCATGTCATCCAACTTCTCCCCTTGGAAAGGATCTTCAACACAAGTATGTGGTTGAAGAGGAAAATTGATCAATTAACAACCCTATGGTCATACATACTTGTATAATTTTTATATATATTTAGTTGTGTGTATGCTTGCATGTTCTTTCATTCCATTATATTTTGAGATGACATTTTCTAGTTTTTTTTTTTCACAAGGGGAGAGAAGAAAAAGTTACTTATACATATAGTAGGTCCCTAAACCTTCTTTACTACCTATTGTTTGTTCTTGTTTCCTATGCCCAAGTATATATTTTTATATTAGACCAAGTTATGGTAACTTAGCCTCATGCTTAATTGTTTTCCCTTACCATGAGATAATACTCCCTAGGATCCTTTCCCTAGTCATAAAAGTGAAAGGGTTAATCAATGTAATGCTTGTTCTATTTTTTTTTGCATGAGTTGGAAGGGATAATTAGTTCATGTATTGATATCTCTTTTCCTTTTTGTAGATTGATTAATGCATATAAGAGGAAAAGAAGGAATAAACTAGCACGAGTCTCTTCAATTTCATTTAATTTGCTAGTTAATCTATCATTTCCACAATAAACCTACCTAGAGTTTCATATAAACCCCAAATAAAAACCACAGGTCATTAAATACAAGGCTAATCCATTAATCACCTAGTGTCATATCTCGTCCTTTCCTTCTTCCCTCATATTAATTTCCTTAATTTTTATCAAAACCCAAGTGGCAACTACGAGTCTGTTCCAAGCACCCTATCTTGGAATTTTCTCTTAGTGGTAATATGGTACCTCACTCTCAATATGATAGAACTACAATAACATTTTAAAAATATCCTTGTAGGGAGTTATGGTTTGAAGATTGTGATCTATAGGTGTGTTTGGAGTGATCATACTATCTCATCAACATTGAGTGCAACACTCTTGGCCTATTAGACCAACGACCCTTTTTTTCTATAAGGTGAGGCATAATGGATTCACTTGGATTATCCATTGTTGGTTAGAACAATGGTTTTGGACCTAGGGATAGAAATTACATTGAAGGTTCCCTAGAAATTTTTTCTAAAAGTATACCATGAGGTAATGACCCTGCTCTTGATATTGAATTATCTGATTCTAAGTATGATAATATTTGTCTTGAGTTTTGGTTGGGATCCATCTAGGGTTATGTTTTTGTGAGGGTGACCCCTAAGGTGATTATCTGAAAATTGATTCGCAAGGTGTGGGAGCCCATGTGAATCCATGGAGAAATCCTAATTACAAGTGGGAAGAAATCACTATGGATTTTATTATCACATTTCCTAGAACATCCCAAACCAATATTTCTATATTTGTGGTGGTAGATTGGTTATGAAACATTCTCACTTTATTATAATGAAGATTACTTATCAAGCATGGGATACGCTCATATATTTATAAGATAGTTGGTCAAATTTCATGGAGCTCCAAAGATTATTGTGTTAGGTAGATATCCAAAGTTTACTTTTAAAGTTTGGAAGAATTTATTTCAGGAGTTCAATACTAAATTGAATTTTAGTACAATATATCACTCAAAGATAGATGGTTTGATAATAAGAGTTAACGAGGGAGTAGAAGATATGCTTCACATGCATGTGATGAACCAACTAAGGGGCTAGGATAATTATCTTCCTCTTATAAAGTTTTCATACAACAATGGTTATCACTATTCATTAAAGATGAGTCCGTTTGAAGCCGTATATGGGTGAAAGTGTAATTAACCTATGAGTTGGGACAACTTGGAGGTTATGAGAACTCAAGGTAGTGAAACTTTGGAGGAGATGGAAGACATAGTGAAACATGTACAATGGAACACAAAAGTCTTACATGACAAAGAAAAAATTTATGTAGACAAGAAAAGGATAGAGATGAATTCTTAGATTGGTGAAAAAATGTTTCTTAGAGTGAAATAAAAAAAAGTTCCTTGAAATTGGAAAAGTGGAGGAATTTAGCAATGCATTTTTTTTTTTGATATTTTGAGTTCTTTGAATATATTGGCACAATGGATTTATCACTAATTTAGTTATTTATTATGTATTTATCACTGAGGTTTTTGGATCTTTTGAAGTATTTGAATATATTGGCACAATGGCTTACAAATTGGCTTTACCACTAATTTAGTTATTTGTTATGTATTTCATGTATCGTTGTTTTAAAGATACTTACATGATCCCAATCATGTTGTGGATTACACTAATATTCATATGGATTCCATAGTGGAGTTCCATAAAGAGCACATGGAGATCATAGGTACTAGACATTGACACTTATGTATTAGAGATACAAAGAGGGTTAGGATCATATAGATGCATAAAAGTAGATGACACTTGGGAATTATCTTTTGAGATGAGGGAGTTTTACCCTTATCTTTTCATTGTTGGTTAGCTCCAGGGGAATAAATTATTTGATGGGGAGTTGTGGCACCTCATTTTTTATTCTAGAATTTAATGTTATGTTTTACTTTTATGCCAAAGATGATTAATTTCTTGAGTTGACATTATTGTTTTTTTCCTTGGAAAAAAGTTGTAACTCTTTATTTTTGAACATGCTTGTATAAAACATCATGTAAACAACAACATGGAAGTTCACACCACAATGCATATAATATTTCTTGATCTTTAAGGCTAAAAAAACTGTCTGAAAACAAACCCACTGACCCTAGGTGCTAAAAATTTATATTACATAAGACAGTAATGACTTAAAAATTTGTCCTATGACACAAAACTCTCATGTAGGGGAGGTGAACCACTAAAACTATCATTGGGGTGTGAAACTTGGATACCACAAAGTATCCAAACACAATGGAAAAAGAGACGAGTGACACCATAAAGGTTGAGCACCTCAAATTTGTCCATTTCCATAAACCGAGTTTAAAAATTAGAGGAGCACTAGCCCCAATCTAGCCAAAGGATAGGGTCACATACTACTAGGTTTTGAAGCAGGTTCCATGAAAGATAATCTCGTTTCCACCATCCACCTTTTTTCCTGAAGAGATGTTGCTGAATAAAAAGTCTTCATGCCATCATCACCAAGTCATCAAATAGAGATGTGTAGTCAATCTTTTTAATTTTTGCTACAATGTGTTCATCTTCAATCACTGTCAGATGTAATAGAGCATCCACCATTTATGTATGTTCCCTTTCACATATGAGTGTGTAGTGCACATCATTCAAACCATAAATGGACATAATATGAGTTACATTCCTTCGCAGTGGAAGAAAAAATAGTCCACGATTAGACCCAACTTCTTTGAAGGTGAATTTTTGTATGTTTTTTGACCTATGAGTGTGTAGTGCACATCATTCAAAACATAAATAAATAACATATGAGTGTGTAGTGCACACCATTCAAAACATAAATAAACATAATATGAGTTTACATTCCTTTGTAATGTCCAAGAAAAAATGGTCAATGATGAGACCCAATGTCTTTCAAGGTGAAGGATTCATTGATACGTTATCTATGCACATCAAATAGGAATTGGTACAACATTTCTCCTATTAGAATAATGTTGTGTGGTAGCGCAGTCCCTGCCAACAAGCTTAGAAAGAAAAATGTGGAAAATGGGGTCGAATTGTAAATGAAACAAAGTGTTTGGTGCAAAATGTATATTAGGGAAATGTTGTGTGCAACATGTATTTGGTGAAAAATGTATATCAGGGAAATGTTGTGTGCAACATGTATATCACAGAATATGGGGCAAAAGTAAATGACAGTTGGCAGGCAGAGCAGTATCTAATTTTTGAAAGTATATAGGAAACCTATTTTTTTTGAAAGTATATAAGAAAGTAAAGAATTTTTTGACAGTGCAAGATTAAATTTGGCAATTTAAATGCATTTTCCATATGGACTAGTGAAAGATAAAAATATATGATGACATCAAATTAATAGGAGATAAGAAATATACAAATTTAAGTGCATTTGTGAACATGGGGTATAAGTAAATGATGCTTGCATTGTTCAACGCCATTTATTTTGAAATATATACAAAAAGAAATGTCGGTAACATATAAAAGAGTAAATGCATTTGCCATACAGACTGTTGAAGGATAAGAATAAAAGTCTAACATATTAAAAAATAGATGCATTTGTTATACATAGTGCTGAAAGATAAGAATAGAGTCTGTAACATATAAAAATTTAAATGCATTTTTATTTGAAATCTATCAAAAAATAAAAGTTTGTTACATACCACTGCAAATTTTTAAATATACAAAAAAAAGAAGTCGGTTACATATAAATCAGAATACAATGCGTTTTTTATGTAGACTGGGATTGGGGCTCCCACAGACCATTAAAGAAATATGTACAAGAAATAGGATCGTGAAAAGAAGATAGAGTGCAATAGCTGCAAAAGAAAATAAATGGAAAGGTATAAGTGTTTTCTTATACAACTTTATTTAAGAAAGTGGAATAACTGGGTTGAGAAAGAAAGAAAATGCGATGAGTAAACTTACAGTGAGGGTACATATGAGGGACTTTTCTATTTGCTTGTGGCTGCCGTTTCATTGATGTCAGAGAGGATTGTGGTTTCAAGGATGTTCTCCACGACTGCTAGAATGCTGGCAACTGCCTGTTGTCTTTCGTTGGCGCCCTGTTTCAATTGAATTTCAATCCATTCTTCAATGTAGCCTCTCATTGGAGCGATGTTGATCTCATTTCGGATTTTGATGTTGAAAAGATCGTTTTCTAATTCCTGGAAGTTGATAGAAAGATTATAGACATCCTGATGAATTTCCTCATTCTGTACTGCATATCTGACTAACCAGTCATGGATGTGAGCTTGATCAAATTGAAGGATGATGTAAAACTTTTCCAGAGACAAGGTATTCAACATAGCAACCTATTTATCGAACACCTGCTTGGTTAAGGGAAAGGAGTTTGCGATTAAGAGGGGGTCTTGGAAGTCGTTGGTTTTCCCGGATAAGTCTATATTTGACAACTTTGTGAATAATTTATCTTTCTTCGATATGGCTTGTTCACATGACTGAACAATGAGACACAGGTTCTTTACTTTTTCTTTCCAACATGCATTCAATTGCTTGATCCGGTTTTTGGATGGAATATCTTCTTCTCTTCTTTTTGTGTCTATCATATTGTTGACAATCTTGCCAAAAGGGATGACCGTTTTTAAAAAGAATTTTTCTTCATCTTTTAATTCGGCTTGCAAAAGCTCGAGCAAGCTATGTGCCCTGGTTCCAAGGGAAGCGATGGTTTGTGATCTTTTCCACGCCTTGGTAACCATTTCCATTCTTTTTTTTTATATTGTTCTCCACATATCCTTTATAGGATGCGAGCAGGGTGGAGGATGCTTTTACATTGGGTGCAGGGGTGCCAGGCATGGCTATTGCCAAAGGATTGACAAGCAATGGCATAGGAAAGAAAGCGTCTTCCGATTCCTTGACTTGGTCCTTCAGTCTAGCATTCTGGCTCTCGATGCATCCAATGGAATCATGAAGTGTTTCTCTGGTCGCGATGTGAACTTGACAGATTTGGGAGGGCCGCATGTTGGCAACGTCGACCTATGAACGAGATTTTCCTTTGATATTTTTAACATTTTTTTTTTTCTCAAATATCAATTTTTTGTTCTGACTATAAAAAACAATGCTCTGGAACACGAAGGATTCATCTTCGTCAAAATTTTGGGTAACTGATATGTCTATTGGATGGCTATGAGGAATGCCATATTTGGGTTGATCAAGCAAGGGGAACATGGCATCCAAATCAGTGTCAACTTCCATGTTCTCACTCTGAATTTCCGGCTCTTCTGCTTGCCCCACATTTGTTTTTCTCTTCTTCTCTACTGGAAGCTTGTGAGAACTATCAATCTTAGAGTGAGGAGGGTCGTTATCTCCTCCTCCGTTTGAAGAACTCTGGGTTTCTTTGTTGCTGTGATGGACCGTTGGAGCGATGCTCCAAGATGTTGTACTTTTTGGAGTGGTGTTTTTGGATTGCACACTCTTGTCACTGGGGTCTTTCCCCTATTGCATGTACAATTTAGTGCAACTTTGCATTGTCTCTACGTTGCCCACATCAAAGGCAGGACAGTCACTGTCTCTGTTTTTGGGCAGGTGTTTATTTACAAAACAATTGCCGAGGCCAAGTGATTGTAAATGTTGTCTAAAAATATCATAGGGGTCGAATCCTCTTATGTCTTCAGCATATATGAGGTTGGAGATGCTAAAATGTGCTGCGAAATCGTCAATTTTGTTGACGTTTTTCAACACGAACTCCCCTATTTTCCAAGGCAGAGGAATGAACTGTTTTTTTTTCTTCCCTTGGAACAGATGGAACCAATAGCTGTATTGACGTGCTACTTCTACAATAAAAATTATGTCCGTAATGTGACATGGAAGGAGAGCAGGTTGTTCCGTGGAGCCAAAAATTCTTATGACAATGTAATTATCCAAATGTTGGAGTGTCCCCCTTTTTGTCCAAAAAACTAGTTGCCTGTTCAGATATGCAGGGAGCATCTTCTCCTAATAACAAAACTTTGAAAATAGACAAGAAGCCATTAAAAACCTCATAAAAATAGTGGGAAGCCTTGTGTTTCCACAAGGCTTGGTACCAGAACGTTACTGGGTGGAATTCACAGTTGGCATTCTTGGACAAAGACAGTTGCAGAAATCGACAGGAATGTGCTATTGCAAAAAATAAATAGGATGACATATAAAATTTCTTTTCCCTTTTGTAGCTTGACAATTGGGAAGAGATTTCATAGGAAATTAACCTGCCCCAATCAGAAATGGCTTGTTCGTTGACTGTAAAATAGAAAATATTAAGATCCATAAGGGAAACAGTATCTGTGGACTCTTGTCCCGTTATTCTTGTAAACAACCAGACAATTTTGCGAAATGGATTTTTAAATGAACTAACCTGCATGTTTGTAATATCTTTAGGAACTAGATTCGGGTTTTCCAAAAAAATGGGCAAGAGATCCAATCCATTATTATGCTTTGCTAGGAGCAGTTTTCAATCCTCTCCTTTGAACGTCAATGTTGGCTCATGCAATTTCAACATTTGGCGGAAGACCTGAGGCAACAAAGAAACAAAAGAGTGGTCGTGCAGTGGAATAATTATTTTCTCTGCAATAACTTTATCGGCGCACCAAGAGACCAGGTCCTTACAGTCAAAAACCTCAGGGACACAACTTGCATGAGCAATCCCAAAGGTCCAAATTACTTGGTTCTCTGGGACAGAGGTTGAGTAATAAGAAAATGCCCTGGACTAGTGGAAGTTCTGGTTCTCACGCCCGAAGATGTTCACTGTATCTCCACAGAACTGGTGCCGAGCTGATGCCATAGGTTTATGAGAAGGTTGCTTTGCTACAGATGATGGTTTAAATGAACAGTTAGAGAAAATAATGTAACTTTTTGCTAAATCTTGGTTAAATGCTTATGAATGGGAAAGCTCCTTGAGCCTTTCACTGATTAATGACAATCTGTATTGGTGTTGCATGATGAACTGTTAGCAGTAAAGTTTAGTAATTGCATATTTAGAAATGAGAAGGTGGCGGGTACGACAAAGAGCAATTAAGGAATGGAGGTTTCGTGAACGTGTGAAGGCCATGCCGTGTGAACGGGATTTCATGATTTTGAAATGAACACTCGGAAGGGATAATATAATCCCCCTGCAAATTTTAGTTTAATGCGCATGAATACAAGATGTCCTCGAGCCTTTCGCCCATCAATGACGATATATACGGTTTCTGCATGATGACCTGTTAGAATTAAATGCCAATAATTCCATATTTAGAAACAAGATATATATATAACTTTTTATTTTGTTTTATTATAGAGAAGTGCGAAGGTGATAGAGATGGCAGAGAGAAAGGAAAGAATGGTAAGCTCTGAAAAGCGGTCGGACGAGATTCAAAAAAGGGTTACGGGAATAGTCAGGACAACCGAGTGTTGCACGATGAAATTTCATGTTTCTGAATTTTTGAGTGCAAAATGTGTAAAATGGAAGAGATCATGATGGGGCAGTTCAACCACCGGTTTGTATATTTGCGGAATTCCGGCAAAGTGGCTAAGTGTGGAATAAGGAAATTGCTAATTGCATGCGTAGAAATAAGATCTTATATATAATTTCCAACTGCTAATTGCAAAGGGGCGCGGGCATAGGAAACAACCACTACGAACTAAATATATCTTGAACCCGCCAAAGCGATGATTCCCCAAAGAAATTTGAACAAATGGCGAAGTATGGAAAGTGGACAGATGGGCTTCAAAATGGGGTGACAATTGTTCCACTAAATATGTGAGGACTTGACGGTTAAATTGTATTTCTTGAAAGTTTTCAGTGCAAAAATGTGCACCACGGAAAAGGGCATGATAGGTGGACCGTAATACGGAAAAGGGTATGATATAAGAACGGTTGCAAATTTGTATATCTGTCAATTTGTATATAGCAGAGCTACGAATGTTGTTTGGAGGTCATGGAAAAGTAGAAGTGCAATGTTGACCGGACCACTACGCAAGTCCGCCTATCAATTTGTATATGGCGTAACTCTGGGTGCAAGTTGTGGGATAGGGAACAAAAGAGGGTCAATTTAAAGAAAGGGGCAGCAGTTGTTGTAAACACGTGAATCTGCGAAGCTGTGGAACAATGAATTCTTGGGAAAATAAACGATTAAGTAACCAGGAAGATAAACTAGAGGGAATAAAAGAGTGGGAAAATAGAAAGGCGGAAGGCAGTTTTCGTAAGTGCAAATTGGCTTCAAAAAAGCCCCATTGTTGCAAAACCATGATCTACTAATTGTCAGCAAATGTGTTGTTGAAGACTACATTTGATTGCAATGTGCGCGTGCAACTATGTTCTTGATACATTATTCCATGACTGTAACATATCAACTTAGCTACTAAACTTGCTTTTGTACTAATTGCCAGCAAATGCTTTATTGAAGATTAGATTTGATTGGAACGTATGGGTGTAACTATGTTCTTGATACATTCTTCCATCAGTGCAACATATTAACTCAAGTATTAAACTTTTTGCATTATGGGCTGTTAGCATTAAAACTTAATAATTGCATGTCTAGAAACAAGAATAATGATTTTGCTGCAACATTGTACATTAGTATTAGTAAACACAAGATTGAAGAAGAATGAGAGCACCGAAGCATGGAAATTAGAACATGCGTTAAACCCAGAAAAGAGGCAACAACAAAGAGTCCAAGGAATTTTTTTTTTAATAGCAAATCCATTTAAAAAAATAAGAAAGCACCGAGTACTGCACATCTATGCTTAGAAATTGGACCCAGTTCTTCAGGCCAAAACATTGAAGGTATCTGCGACAAACACAGGCATGGGTTCCGCAGTGTGAAAGATCCTTGGAGTTTTCTCCTCGATGAATTATCCTCTACTGCAATTGATATTTTTCAAAAGCTTTCCCTGAGGAAGAAAAGGAAAAAACAACTTGCACGTGCAATTCCAGAGGCCCAAATTAGTCCATCTGGGCAGAAGGAGATGACTAGTAGGAAAATGCGTTGTAGTAGCGAGAGTTTTGGACCTGATGCCCGAAAATGTTAAACAATATTTTTTTGGCTTGAAATATATCTCTGGGAGTATCAACATATCATTGCTCTATAGTGAAACTCTTCCGCCCATAACAGACTAATTTGGAACTCTGGAATTCCTGCTTTCACGGTGCAAAGTGGCTGTTGCGTTCACCATTGATTTCTTTTCTGAAACTCCTTTTGGTGTTTTCATGACTGCAATCACGGAGCTGGGAAGGTCCGTTTGTTATGGTTGATTTCAATTTCGGCTCAAGAGTGGGAATATTCTTTGCATTGCCATAATCCATTGCCATATCATCGTCCATTAGATCGTCTTCTTCCGGCTCAAAATTCATGGCATCAACTTCTACGACAGCCATGACTGCAACTGGGCAGGTTCTCTGAGCAACCAGGGTTGCTATAAATTTTTTTGGCTTGAAATACATCTCTCGGTGTACCAAGGGACCATCTCCTATTTTTCTCCTGGGCGGAGGGAGATGAATAGTAAGAATATGCCCTGGAATAGTGGAACCTTTGGCCATTATGCCCCAATGTTTTTACTGTGTGTGGAGAGAACTGCTGCCATAAGTTATTAAGAATTTTTGTTTGCTCGAGATGATGTTTGAAATGAAAATCGGGGAGGGATAATATAACCCTCCGCAAATTATGGTTTAATGCGTATCAATGGAATATCTCCTCGAGCCTTTCGTTGATCAATGACAATTTCCAGGGTTCGTGCGGAATGACCTGTGACCATCACATTTCACTAATTACATAATTAGAAAAAAGTGTGAAGGTGGCAGTGGGCGAAAAGAGATTTAAGAATCACAAATTTGTTAAAAGCACCCACCCATCGGCGCACAAAAAAAAAATTGTGTCGCCTTTGAACTGAATACTTGGAAAGGATAACATGCTTGTGCGAAAATCTGAGTTTAATTCGTACTAATGACAAATCTTCTCCGGATTTCCGGACATTAATGACAATTTTAACGGCTGCTGCAGGATGGCTACAAGCATTAAAGCTTAATTATTGCATATTTGGAAACAAGTACGAAGGCAATGACGATGGCGAAAACGATTCCAAGAAATACCAAAGTATGGAAAGTGGTCGGGCGGGTTACAAAAGAAAAAGGGCAGAAGATATACCCAGGAGACGTGAAGGGCCGATGGTTCTCGGCCTGGCTGGATGAAAATTGAGCCTCTATTGTTCCGTGTCCTACAAATAGCACCTACACTTCCACAATATACAAATTGACTAGCGGACTTGCAGGTTGGTTGGTTCAACATTGCACTTTTTTTTAGTCCTTAAGCAATTTCGTATTCATTCCATATTTAGCCACTTTTTTGGATCGGTGGTTGTCGGGCTGGCGGGCAAAAAATTGGGCGTCTATTGTTCGACGCTCTACAAATAACATTGACAATTCCGCGATATACAAATTCAAAAGCTGACCTGCAATAAATTATTACTGTTAACTATTTATATTGCAAAATTTAATTAGATGACAAAGTTTGTACAATGTGGTCGGTCGAGTGATACAATAATATTTCGACAAATGAGAAATACATAGTAAGCATGTACTTTTATAAAGTATGGACATGAGATTTTATAGAACATATGCGAATCCCTCATTCCATATTTGGGTACTTTTTTTTTCGCGCATTCGCGGCCTGGAGGGCTGAAAATTGAATATCTATTGTTCGATGTTCTACAAATAGCACCTACAGTTCCGCGATATACAAATTGAAAGTGAGACTTGTGGAGATGAATCTCTATATAAACTATAGACATGAGATTTTATCAAGCATATGCGGATCCCTCATTCCATACATAGGCACTTTTTTTATCGCGGGTTCGCGGCCTGGCGGGCTGAAAAAAGAGTCTCTATTGTTCTATGTCCTAAAAATAACAACCATATTTCTGTGATGTACAAATTGATAGGATGACCTATGGGTTGCTTGGCTGAACATTGCATTTGTATTGTTCTAGAACATATGCAAATCCTTCATTCAATACTTAGGCAGTTTTTGGATCGTGGGTTCGCGGCCTGATGGGCCGAAAATAGAGTCTCTATTGTTCCCTCTCCTACAAATAACACTTAGAATTCCGTGATATATAAATTGACACATGGACTTGTGGACATAGTCTCTATATAAAGTATGAAATGAGATTTTATACAACATATGCAGATCCCTTGTTTTATACTTAGGCAATTTTTGGATCGTGGGTTCGCGGCTTATCGGGCCGAAAATAGAGTCTCTATTGTTACGTCTCCTACAAATAGCAGCCACACTTTCATGATATACATATTGACAGGTGGACTTGGGCTGGTTGGCTGAACATTGCACTTTTATTGTCCTGTAGCAATCTCGTATGAATTTCATAGTTAGCAATTTTTTTTGATCGGGGGTTTTGGGGTTGGCGGGCTGAAAATTGGGGCTCTATTGTTCTGGGTTGTACAACTACATTGTTATAGAAGATATGTGAATCCCTCATTCCACACTTGGCCACTTTTTGGATCGCGGGTTCGCGACCTAACTGACTGAAAATTAAGTATCTATTGCTCTGTGTTCTACAAAGAGCACCTAGACTTTCGTGATATACAAATTGACACGCGAACTTGTGGACATAGTCTCTATATAAAGTATGGAATGAGATTTTATAAAACATATGCAGATCCTTCATTCCATACTTAGGCAGTTTTTGGATCGCGGGTTGGCGGGACGAAAATAGAGTCTCTATTGTTCGCTCTCCTATAAATACCACCTAGACTTCCGCGATATACAAATTGACATGCGGACTTGTGGACATAGTCTCTATATAAAGTATGGGATGAGATTTTATACAACATATGCAGATCCCTCATTCCATACCTAGGCAGTTTTTAGATCGCGGGCTCGCGGCCTGGCGGGCCGAAAATAAAGTCTATTGTTCCCTCTCTTACAAATAGCATCCATAATTCCACGATATACAAATTGACAGGTGGACTCGAGCTGCTTGGTTGAACATTGCACTTTTATTATCTTGTAGCAATCCCGTATGAATTTCATATTTAGCGATATTTTTTGATCGGGGGATCTGGGGCTGGCGGGCTGAAAATTGGGGCTCTATTGTTTGGCGTTGTACAAACACATTGTTCTAGAACATATGTGGATCCCTTATTCCATACCTGGGCATTTTTTCGATCGCAGGTTAGCAACCTGGCGGGCTGAAAATTAAGTATCTATTGTTTTGTGTCCTACAAATAGCACCTACACTTCTGAGATATACAAATTGACATACAGAATTGTGGACATAGTCTCTATATAAAGTATGGAATGAGATTTTATACAACATATGCAGATCCTTCATTCAATACTTAGGCAGTTTTTGGATCGCGGGTTCGCAGTCTGACGGGCTGAAAATACAGTCTTTATTGTTCCCTCTCCTACAAATAGCACCTAGACTTCCGTAATATACAAATTGACATGCTGACTTGTGGACATAGTCTATATAAAGTATGGAATGAGATTTTATACAACATATGTTGATCCCACATTACATACTTAGGCATTTTTTGGATCGCGGGTTCGTGGCCTGCCGGGCCGAAAATAGAGTCTCCATTGTTCCGTCTACTACAAATAGCATCCAAACTTCCACAATATACAAATTGACAGGTGGACTCGGGATGGTTGGCTGAACATTGCACTTTTATTGTCCCGTAGTGATCCTGTATGAATTTCATATTTAGCGATTTCTTTTGATCGGGGGCTCTAGGGCTGATGGGCTGGAAATTGGGGCTCTATTGTTCGGCGCTGTACAAACACATTGTTCTAGAACATATGTGGATCCCTCATTCCATACTTGGGCACTTTTTTTTATGGAGGCTTTGTGACCTGGCGGGCTGAAAATTAAGTATCTATTGTTCTGTGTCCTACAAACAACACCTAGACTTCCGCGGTATACAAATTGATACGCGAACTTGTGGACATAGTCTCTATATAAAGTATGGAATGAGATTTTATACAACATATGCGAATCCCTGATTCCATACTTGGGTAGTTTTTGGATCGCGGGTTGGCGGCCTGGCGGGCCGAAAATAGAGTCTCTTTTGTTCCATCTCCTACAAATAGCACCCAGACTTCCGCGATATACAAATTGACAGGTGGACTCAGGATGGTTGCCTGAACATTGCACTTTTATTGTCCCATAGCGATCCCGTATGAAATTCATATTTAGCGAATTTTTTTGATCGGGTCTCTAGGGCTCGCGGGATGAAAATTGGGCCTCTATTGTTCCACGTTGTACAAACACCACCCACAACTCCGCGATATACAAATTGACAAACAGACCTGTGGGCTGCCTGGCTCAACATTGTAGTTTCATTGTTCCTTGTCCTCTGAATACCAGTCGGAGTTCCACGATATACATATTGACAAATGGACTTGAGGGCTGGCAGGTTCAACTTTGCCATTGTTTACAGATGCTAATCCCTATCAACTATCTAACATATCTAAAAACATTATTTTCAATACTAAATTATTAATAATAATTTTTGATATTGCATAATTTAATTAGACGAGAAAGTTTGTACAATATGGTCGAGTGACTGATATAAAAGTTTTTCGACAAATGAGCAATACGTAGTAAACATGTACTTTTAGAAAGTATGGACAATAGATTTTATAGAGTATATGCAGATCCCTCGTTCCATACTTGGGCACTTTTTGGATCGCGGGTTCTCGGCCTGGCGGGCTGAAATTTGAGCCTCTTTTGTTCCGTGTCCCGCAAATATCACCCAGACTTCCACGATATACAAATTGATAGGTGGGCTTGTAGACTCCACATCTGGCGAGTTCAATATTGCAATTGTTTAGCGATGCTCATCCTATCTAACTTTATTTGAAAACATGATTTTCAAATACAAAAATATTAGTATCAACTATTGTTATTGTACAAGTGAATTACATTAAATTATTAAAGGATGTTAAATCGCTTATTTTTAAAAAATGAAGGAAACAAATTTTTTTTTTTTTTTAAGATTCTATCACTGTAAGCATAAGAAAGAGCAATTTGAATTTTAAGGCCCTCTTGTTCATATGATAGTACAATTTCACTCCGCACAGTATATATTCGTTGATTTCAAATTATTCCAGGATATTAATTTTACCAAGTTCGTCGAATAAGAAAAAATGCCAAAACAACGACCAACTTGAATTTTAACAACCTCTTGTTGGTATGATAGGACAACTGCACTTTGCACAATATATATTTTTTGATTTCAAATTATTTCAAAACAATAATTTGATCAAGTTCATCGATCAAGGAAATCTGCTAAAGCAAGTAACATAGTACATTTGCGTCACAACGACATAGGAATTATCAGGCAGATCTGCGTGCCAGCTAGCTAAAAAGAATCAATTATATTGTTCTGTGTCCTCCAAATAACAGCTGGAGTTCCATGGTATACAAACTGACAGACAAAGAAGATAACCAAGAACCAACCATACTTTAAACATCTTGCAAGCAAGTTCCTAGAAGGTTCCATAAAGAAGAACCCATCGACCATTGCACCAAACAATTTGAGATACAAAGAAAAGATGTCGCCGCATTCGTTTTCTCTTGAAACAAACTTTCATATGGATGTTGAACAAATATTAGAGAGAGCCATGAGGTATTTTCGTTTCCTCCCAAAATTTGATATAATTTTTTTTTTCCTCTTCTTTAGCCGATATGCAAAATTGCATTGTCCTCATTTAAGGTGAATTTGCTCTGTATCCAAAGCTATCGCAACATGTAGACACTGATTGGATTTTTCTATAGATACGTTTCATATGACAACTCTGCCAATTCAGGAAGCACATTTTGTAACAAAGGTTGCCTAACCATACAGTGCATGGTTGTGTTGCCCACGGTTCAGATAACACCATTGATGCAATGTCCATAAATATATGGACATTTTTCACCGCATCACAGACAATCAATCCTATCATCACTTATCAAAGCGGAGGCAAAAGCAGGAGAATGACATTTTGCATATACAGACTCAAAGGGGGTTGAGTACACATTGGCTGCAACTAAAAGACCTTCAACTTGGGAACACGAGCAAAGGGATTAATACATTGAACAATATAATACACAACTGCACCCCCCCCTCACCTTTAAAAAAAACAAAAAAATTAAATAGGTGCATAAATTTGTTGAAGACTATTTCTATAAGCAAAGTGAGGATGATTTTGTGAATGTATACGCACAACAATTGTAGAGCTAGCTAGTTTCTCCAGATCCTTTACTATATCTTCTCGCAACTCTGTTACAAATGTTGCTTGGGTTGTCCAAAAGATCCTTTCTCTAGCATCCTTTTTCTTTGTTATATTTTTGAACAACATAAGTGGAATCTGCCCTCTATGCAATTGTTGTTCCATTGACAAAAACAAATCTGAATATGTATTGAAAAATCGTAGCCGCAACATGGAACAGTGCAAGATTTGTGTAACTTATCCAACATACATGCAGATGTGAAAGTAAAGAACAAAACTGAATATGAAAAGCGGTACCATTGACTTGTCGTTGTCCGAATCTCCATCCTTTATATGGAGAATGTGTTGCGAACCAAATTTTCTCACTAGTGTCATAGCAGCCCCAATCATTCCAATTGGGTAAATATCAATGCTCTGCACAAGCTGGCTGATAGTCGAGTCCGGGAGGAAGCGATATTATGAAAAAATAGCAGGAATTTTTTCCACAATGCTTGCTTTGTTGAGCGAAATAATTCGATCGCAATCACCACGGTCATATACTGTTTTGGGCAATATATTAAAATTTGTAATGGATATCCCATTACGCAACAATATCTTTTCTGCATGTTTCTGGACAAGTTGTGGAGGAACAATCAGTGTCACTGTCATCATGGCATCCTTGTCTGTCATATCAACATGCATAATGGATCTACTTTTGTTTGCCTTGTCCAAGTAGGTGGTATAGACAACCATTATGTCCTCGATGAACACCTATCCAATTTGGCGGATGTTCAAGCCCTCTATTGACAATACTTTGGATGTCACAAATTTAGACCTAATGACATTTTTTGAATAGGAATACTAAAGTGAATGGTAGTGTGCTAGAAGTACACACATATTTTTGATGAACTATGGAGCCACAGTTTCGCAACCACACCTCTTAGTCTGTGGTACATGTAGCACGTTCGACGTCTTGCTTGTACTTGTTGATATTTCTTGAGAGCCGCAAACCATGTATTGCAGATGGCATCAACATATCCGCCATGCCATAGATCGATATATATCCCATGAAATTTCTTTAGTAAACATAGTAAGAGCAAAGTGTATCCATCTTTACCTTTGGCCTTGTCGGTCTGCCGATGTCTAGGATGACTGACTGTTCATGGCCATGTCACTAGTCCAACTTTTTCTGATACAAGCATGTGTAGATGAACATTAGGACTAAAAAAATATATGCATTGTATATTGTCCATGGGAAGGACCAAATAACCGTAAAACTGTTTGCATATTAATTTTTTAACTGGAGAAATGTTTAACAATAAACAGGGCGTGACCGCGGGCTACCATGTCCAATCTGTATATCGCAGACCCCCGAAACCCAGGGGAGAAATCTTCAACTTGCTAACCTGGCACCCACAATCGAGAAAGTGAGTAACTATGGAACAAGGTAGAAGCATGACCACATATGTCAATCTGTTAGTCCGCCAACCTGCGCACAAAGGAATATTTGGAAACCACACTAAGCAGAAGAATTAGAAAACAAAAGGGATAATAGAAAATGGAAAAAATAGAAATAGGGAGCATAGAAAGGCCCATTACTGTGAAGTCATCATTTTCAAGTCTAATACTATATGCTCCTACCCTATTTGTATATTTAATTTACCGACACACTTGGTATACCTTTTAGAAGATTGTACCACAGAACCCTCTGCTCCTGCACAAAAGAATTCATCTCCCTGTCCAAGCAACCTATTTTTTCCAAGGCAGCAACACCGAAGATGCAATCGACATGAAGGTAGGTTAGTATGAAAACAAACACCTAAAAGAAAAAGAAACACGTCTATTTACCCGCCAAAGAGTCCTTTGTCCTGTCCAACCATTCTGTTTGTTTAAATGCAACAATGCAACACAAACACAACGAACATGAACTAGTTTAGTATGCAGGAATGTATGTAACCAAGATAACTTACCATGTAGGAAGGCACACAACTAGATTAACACATATACAAACCATAAATGAAATACAAAACAACCCAATATGAAACAACAATACAAGCATGTACCTTTCTATATTCTCTTCAGCCGATGCACTCAACACTCCCTCCTTTTCTCCAGCTACTCTGTTTGTTTCAATGTGGGAACCCACCAAATTTAATGAACATCAATGGAAGATGGTATTCACCGGAGAAAAAACAATATGTACATACAACAAAACTGACTAAACGAAGAGTCTACAAAGGCAGAAACATGAACCTTTCCACTTCTCTATCCATGGATGTAAACATGTAGATTTTTTTTCCCTGGCCAAAATATATTACAAGGCACAAAATATCACGCAATTGCATGGCCACAGCTAAATGATTTCTGCTTTTCCCTGGAAATTTATCCAGACATGCCCTTTAATCATGCTCTTTATCCTCTACACAGACTGTTGTGCCCACGATACAAGTTCTAAGTTTTCCATGGCAAACTACCCAGACATGCTTCCAGTCATGAAAATATAATCTTGTAGAATCTTTGTTGCACATATCATATCTCAAGAACAACATAAATTGTATCGTGCACACACTAGTCTATGTAGAGGAGAAAGAACATGTCATGTCATATCCGCACATCTGACCATACATGGTTTATAAATTTCGCCTACATATATATGCTTTATTAAAAAAAAAACAACAACGGATATTGTAACTTCACATGTAATCCTCGAACAATCTTGCATGCAACTATTTTCTTTCATGGTAGGACTCGAGCACTATGAAAATCTCATAGAATAACAGATATTGGCCTCAACAGACATAGAAAATAACACAACTACATATCGACTAGTGGGTGTAGGGGTTGAACACCGTAAAGTGCCCCCCAAAAACAATAATAATCCAAAAAAAAAAAGAAAAAACAAAAGCTCCAACCACCGCCGTTGCACCCCAACCCTGCAAGGCCGAATCAAACAAAAGAAACCAGCAAGGACCAAACCAGCGAGAAAGCATGAAGAGGCCGAACTGCACCCCCAGGGCCCCAAAGCACAAACCCCAGCCAAACAAACAGAACCAACAACCCAGGAACCAACAAGAACCTCCGAGCCAGTGAACAACATATGTATCTCCAACGATCACGAAACTACAACCCAAGCAGAAAAATAATACAAACATTCTTACTTGCAAACTGCAAACACTAAATAACAAACAAGGAGTACAAAATGAAACTATGGAATCCAAACTTGCTTTGAAATGATGAAATGCAGAAGTGCAGGTCAAATCATGAGTGAAACAACAACAAGCAACAACCGAGAAACCAACGAAGAAGAACCACTCATCGAACCAGTAAACAATGTATGTAGCTTGAACGATTACGAGGATGAAACATACAATGGAAACAACTGACACACGAACGAAAAAGAAGCACTCACCGAACCAATAAACAATGTATGTAGCCTCAATGGCAGAACAAGGATGAAACATACAATGGCTATTGTAGATTGTGCAAATTCACTACAATTGTTTAGAAAATTTCGAGGAAAAATGTACTCCGAGAACCATATTTACATAAACATTTAAGACTCTCAAGTTGTCTAAGGACCTCGCGGTATGCAAACATTTAAGATGTCAGGGGTGTTGTAGGACGTCGCATCATGTAAACATTTACGCTGTCAGGCGTATTGAGGCATCTCAGAATAAGTGTCAATACATTTCAAGAAATATACATCCGCCAAAGACGCTATAAACTTTGGAATTATTAATCACTACAAAGCTTGGATATCAAAACATTTCAATTTGCTTAGTACATATCAAAACTTACAGATATATTCAGGTAGAATAAAATGCTAATACAAACATTTGAACTAATGCTAGCATTAATCGACCTTCAAGCAATATACAGGGAAAATATATGATTAAAACATACTCTCTACGAGAAAAAATTTGGATATGTTGCCATATAGTACATTGGGAATAGCGAAGCCGACAATAAGACCTCCAATCTCTTATCTAATCAGATCAATACATATATGTTACTTTTTATTATATAAAAATATATGCTTTTAATTCCATAGCTCCAACAATAGGTATTGTGCAAATATTTCAGGTCAAAGGACAAACTAATATGTAGTCAACGCATTATCGATTGCTATAGTCCCTCTATGCCTACAATAGGGACTAATAACGTATTCCCTCATATCATTCCATGTAAAATTAAAAGTAATTTTTTGGGCATGGGTCCACCAATTGTAGATTATCCTTCATTTTTGAAATTCTTTATTGCATTGACACTGGTGCTGAAAATTTATATCACATAAGACACCAATGACTCAGAAATTTGTGTTAGAAAAACAGGACCACGGAGCAATAAAATAAAACAAATGCGGAAAACAAAACAAAAAAGATACACAATACAAGAGAGACACAGATTTACGTGGTTCACCCAGTGTGGGCTACGTTCACCAGAGAAATTGCCAGGTCCTTCCTTTATTATTATCTAGCAAATGAAGGGATACAACCTACAACAAAACCCGTTGTAACTTCCTCTTCTTTCTCTCACAGTCTCCTCTCTTAGAATACAATATTTACCATCAACCATAGCCGCAATACATTTCCCTCATAAAAGAGGGTTGCCTTCTAGGGCAAAAAACCCTAACATAATCTCTACCATTAGATCTGCGACCTTATAATGAATGGTCTAGATTTACAATGAAATTACAATATACATTTACAAGGCAATTTTTCCTTCGGGGGCTTCGCCCCTGAACCCCCATCGGGGGACGTTTCCCTCGAACCCCCACTAGGGGCTCGCTTGCCCCCAGACCCCCCAGCCGGGGGGATAACCCCCCTAGACCCCGCAGAGGGGGTACCCCCCCTCTGCACTTCTCCGCGTGGAAGAGTGTACATACTTTTGGGGTGTAAATACTTCATGGGGTATAAACACGGCTGAAAGAAAGGACCTCTGAATCAGGAAGATAATCAGGCTCCACAACCAACAATTTTCCCTATGATACAAAACTCTCATGTAGTGGAGGTGAACCACTAAAACCATCGTTGGGGTGTGAAACTTGGATACCACAAAGTATCAAAACAAAATGGAAAAAGAGACGAGTGCCACCATAAAGGTTGAGCACCTCGAATATTTCAATTTCCATAAATTGAGTTAAAAAATTAGAGGAGCACTAGCCCTAATCTATCTAAAGGATAGGGTCACATACTACTAGGTTTTGAAGTAGGTTCCATGAAATCTAATCCTGTTGCCACCAACCACCTCATTTCCCGAAGAGATGTTGCTAAATAAAAACCCTTCATGCCATCATTACCAAGTCATCGAATAGAGATGCAGTTGAGAACCAAACAAAACCACCAAGAACAAACAGAGACCAAGAGTGAATTGAATGCCAAACAAATAAAACAGTTCTCTAGATTCTCCACAGGGAAAATAAACTTGGGACCGAGGAGGAGAAAAACTGTCAAGTCCTCACCTTCTATATTCAAATACCCCACTAAAAGGAACGATAGAAAGAGCTCACCTTCATTGGAATATCCTCCAAATGGATTCCTGAGATGAAACCCCAAGGCTGGGGAGGAGCATACCTACAATGATGTGAATTGCCTTCCACTTGTATGTACCCCATTGAATAAAGAAAACCCTAGATTATGCCACTTTCCACATCCAGATACCCCATCCAAAAGAAAAGATCAACTTCAAGCTTGCACCTCCATTACTACGAAACTCCAGGATGACCTTGAGGAGAGGCTTACCTATGCTGCAAGACACCTTCCACTTTCTCCCAACAACTAAACATTAACCATGATATTTTCTAAACCAATTTCACCGTCATCTCCCCCTCTCTTTAACTGACATTGATTGTTGATGTACCTTGGTGATCATTTTTATGCATACATTTGATTACCAGGACCTTATTTGATATTATTTTATATGATGATGGTGGTATTGTTGCATATTGATCCCATTACTGATATATATATATATTCAAATGTTTTACTTAATTATTTTTGTAGTGGGATAATTCTTTTTAATAATGTGATATTTCGTAAAGTTTGGGACCCACACTTACCAAGGTTAGATGTTGAGAGTAACCCAAAATTTATTAATGGGAATTTTGTGATTTATTATGAATACTTAGAGAAATTATAGATAATCGTTATTATGTTAATGAGTTATTCTAGAGACCACATTGACAACAAACAATGGTCAGGAGAATCTCAAATGAAAAAATTAAATACACTCTTGAGGATGGTGCATTCTTAGAATGGGACCTCTTGCTCAAGTCTAGAGTGACTTGGGATATATAATGACTATAGGGTACCTAAGTGAGGTTCTAATATGATTTATAATTAAAATATTTGAATTAATGGTGTTATATATTTTTAGGGTTTTTAGCCTCAGAGATAGTGATATGACCTTACAAGGGTGTTTATCATGTGACTTGTTATTATGCTTCCCTAACCCTAATTTATCCTTTAAACTTATTTAGAGAGGAAAGTAAATCATTCTTAGGGCATTCATTATTGAAACTACTTTGGGGATGGGTGCTAGGTACCTACTTTGTGTTGTTTATTGGGAGTTTGCTTTAAGTTCTCGGTTTTCTTTGAACAAACCCTAGCCTTTTTTTTTCTCAAAATACCTAAGAAGAGAAGTTTTTTGTGGAATTTTATGCAGTTGGAGAAAATTTGTGTATTGTCTAGTGGTTTTGGTTGGTGGTTGATAGAAGCAGGGGACAATGTAGCCTATTAACAATAGTTAATATTGCTCCTTCTTGGTTGTATGTGGAAACACCATTGTCATAAGTGAGTTACACTTTAACAACTAATGTAACACGCTTGTATGTGGGAGCACCATTGTCGTAAGTGAGCCACACTTTAGTAGTTAATATAACAAGCTTCTTGAATGTATGTCAAGAGTTGTGTTAAAACCTAGTCGTATTTAGTTAGCCTTAGTTTCCTGAGCAACAATCGCCCTAGTACGATTGCTAGGTGATTGACCTCTTACGTTGGATAACCATAACTAGCCTCCTCTTGTGATTGGCTAGGACATAAGTTAGTGTTTATTACTTAAGTGTATGCTGTTTGTTTTATTTTTTTTTGTGATTATGAGTAGGACTCTATGATGGGAGGTATTTTGACTGAAGTTCATCTCAAATAGATGCTGCAATGACAACCTACCCTTAATTTGTATTAAAGTACGTACGCATTTCCAATTACTAAATTTAAATATCAATATATATATAGATGGTATGCTCTTATAGGATAAAAAAGAATCAAAGATGTATATATTGTAGCAAAAAATTATAGCAAAAATTATAAAGTTTTAAAATATATAGATTAAAGGTTAATATATATATATATATATATATATATATATATATATATATATATATATTGGAGGATAGAATAGCTCTTTCCCTCCTGTCTGCCATGTAAATTAAAAGTCATTCATCTTTTTGGCATGGGTTTATCTATGGTTTAAATTATTTTTATTTTTGAAATTCTTTATTGTATTGAAAGGAATGAGTGCATTTTATATAGTAATATCTATGT
>ML779604.1:418651-430181 GCA_009831015.1 Picea engelmannii | reverse complement strand
TAAAAATTTATTAAATTTTATAAAAATAAAATAATTTGTTTAATAATAATATAATAAAAACCTTATTATTATTATTATTATTATTATTTTAAAACATCAATAAATTTGTTTTTTTTCACACCTTTTAGTGATTAATAAATTCTTCTATTATCAACATCATTCTATTTATCATCTTAATAAAACTAAAGTATAATGATAATTTAAACTAATTTATCCACAATTACAAAATACAACTTCTTTTCATTGATTTCTTTTTTTTTTCATGCGGAAAAAACAAATTCACTGTTATTTTTATTAGAATCAAATGAAACTTTCAATTTACAATAGTTGTATCTTCTATTGATTTCCTTATCAATTTTTTTTATTTTTATTTTTAATTAAAAAAGGTTGATTCCTGCTATATTATATTAACAAAAAAGAGATACAATGGTACTAAGACTGCCAAGTGTGCCGCCATTTTACCGGAAACTAGCACAACTTTGAGCCCATATGTCTCTTTTAGAAAAAGGTTGTTCCGCCATCTGTCCTGCCCGAGGGAAACCAGGATAGATGGCCATGCATAATCTTGAAACTGTTTGAGGTGATACAGAGAGCTTTTGGAAGCCCGAACATAACTCTGAACAATAAAAACTATAGCAAAAAGAGGCCTCATCATGGTTGTATGCATAAGAGAGAAATAGAAAAAAAAGTAACTAGACCAAATACCTGGTGACCCTGTTGTTCTCGTCCTCCTGCTTCACTCCTCTAGTCTGCATTACGAACGTCTGGGCGCACGTTGGGCATTTCTGCTTCTCTAAGGCATTGGAGTACGCATCGAAAAACATGTCCATACGCTGTCTCATTAGGAAGACCCTATGTTCCTGGTCTGTCATTTGTTCCCTTAATTCCAATACTAATTCCAAGTGCTTCTGGTGGAGGAGGGGTGGCGGGACACCCATCTATGCATGCATGGCTTTGGTGGAAGGTGGCTTTGGGGTATCGTCATCCTCTACTAGAGTGACCTTCATCCCCATTTCCGGGGCTTCCTCTGGAGTGACGTCGCGTTCTCCCTGGCCTTTGGCTCCTGTGTCTTCCTGGTGCTCACCCTCCGTAATGGCTCCCTGCTGTACCAAATTCTCATAAGGTACTTCCTCGACGTAACAAATGGGGAATTCCTCACCGTGCCCACCTGTGTCTTCTTGGTGCTCACCTTCCATAATGGCCCCCTACGGTGCTAGTTCCTCATAAGGTACTTCTTCTACATAGCAAGTGGGGAATTCCTCACAGAGCCCCCCCGCAGAGCTGCGCCTTGTTTGAATTTCAAAGGCAGTCAGAGTGTTTGCTTCCGTAAAAGGTATGAGTGTCTAAGCTTGCTCCTCCGTCGAAAACTCCTCTGCGTGAAGCCTGGGGGGGATGTTGTCCTCCTTTGCTCTTTGACTCAAAATGGTGCAAGCCAGTGAAAGAGCCTGTTCCATTTGTTGTCTCCTCTATCGTTGAGCGGCGTGGGTGTACCAAGCCGAACCACGACGAGGTTTGCCTCTCTCCCTAGGCATCTTAATGAAGGAGAGGATATCGAAATCACCCAGAGTGGAGAGAAGAATGCACCAGAGCTTGCAAATGGTGGAAATGTGCAGAGCATGGATGAACTGAGTGTGAACATGCCTCATTGCCTTCAAAAGATTGGGGAATGACGGGGCATGGCTCCCCATTAAATTATTCATAGTTAATGTTTGCAGGGCCGACTCTTTCCCGTGAGGGAGAGGTCACTTATCCAGAGGTCGACAATACTAGCCAGCTCCCATCGTTAATGGTGAATAGATGGGGAGCGACCTACCTCATTCAAGGTGAGGCAAGACACTGCGCCAGGTGTTCTGGATTTGCTTCGTGTCACCCCATCCGGGGGATTTCCTTATCATCTTAATAAAACTAAAGTACAATGATAATTTAAACTAAATTATCCACAATTACAAAATACAACTTATTTTCATTGATTTCCTGTTCTAGTAACTGTTCTAAGAAATATTTCTTTTGTCAAAATGTGGCAACATAAACTGCATGAAATCACTATTTTTTTTTGTTTAAAATTCATTTCTGAATATAGAAATGGATTTAGCATGATGAAAACTCCCTACTCCATTAGGATTAGGGGTTGTCTAAGTGTTCTATGATTTTTTTTTTTTTTTACTAAAATCCTAGTACATAAATCTGCAGGAAATCACTATTTTTTGTTATTTAAAATCCATTGGATTTAACATGTTGAAAATCTCTGGCACTATGATTATACAAAAATAATCACTCCTATCTACGAATCTAACAATTTCTCACCCGATAGCAAAAATCCCTTACGAAAAAAAATAATTTCGTAGAACATTTTCACTAAGCTTTTTTTTGTTGTTTTCTCAAACCCATATGGTTTATAATGGTTCTCCGAATTGGTTACAGTTTTCTTGAATTTTTACTATGCAATTTTTTTCCAAAAATTCATCCTCTTTGATTCTTCCTATTTTATCCTCTTAAATAGTTCCACTGTGCCCGGGGATATAGTTCCACTGTGCCCGGGGATATAGTTCCACTGTGCAAGGAATCAATGTCCTTGGGGGCATTTATGTTGTGGGATTAGTGCTACCATACCCCACCAACACTCCCTTTGCACCTGATACCAGTCATGTGCCAGAAAATTATTATATGAACGCCAACCAAGGGACCCCTCTCAAAGGGGTCTCTTTCTCTTTTTTATTCCTTTAAAACCATTGGCACCCCTTTGATGGTCATCTTGAATATTCTTGGATTGTCTGTGGGGCTGTTGGTTTGGTTGGATACCATTCCGAATGTTCCAAATCCTCCTAAAAATTTCTTTTCCGATGAAATCTATTCTTCCTCCTTCTGCCTCTTCTAGTGAAACATCATTTCCTAGTAACCAAAAGTATGAAAGGAATAAAATGAGGAAGAATAAGAAAAAGTGAAGACAAAGGGATAAGTCACCATCCACTGCAAGTCATGTTGGAGATACATCACCAGTCACTACAAGTCATATTGGAGATGAACAACCAACCACTACAAGTCATGTTGGGGGCAACAGACTAGTCATTGAAAATCATACTGGAAACAAGCAACCAACCACTGCTAGTCAGGCTGAGGGCATTGATATTCTTGAGAAACCTAGATGACAAAGACATAGGCCTAAGTTCCCTTGTACAGTCTACAAGGGAGATCACCTTACTCATTTACATCATCTTATTCTAGAGATAAAAAGAGTGTGGTCCCAATTTGAAGGCTCTTCTACTCTAGAACAACCTTTGGTTTCTCAACAATCTACTCAACCATCAATTGATGAAGTGGTAGCACCGATGTAATATTCAGTTGATCCTAATACTCTTTTGAAGAGTGACATGTCTACCACACATGTTTTCTTCATTGCTAGTTTATAACCTTCTGAACAAGGGGGCATCCCACTCACCCGACCATGCTCCCTCCAAGTCACAAGAGTGTTTCATTTTATTGGAATAGTCGTGTTAAGCCTCACCTTCCTTCTCTTAATCCCTTCCAAATAAGGGTCACTATTTATTCAAAATATATCTACCGAGTATAGTAGATGAAGGAGCCTCTGCAAGCATTTTATTCTTTTTGGCTTGTAAAGATATAGGTTCTCCCAAACTTGTGTCAGTTGTTGGATTTTGATAGAAGACCTAATGAATTTGTGGGGATTCTTCCTTAGTTCCCTATCACATTAGGTCAAAATACAAATATGGTCGATATGATAGTGGTGAATGGCCCATTAGACTTCAATATGCTTCTTGGGTATGATTATGTCTATGCTATGAATGTTGTGGTGTTTATGCTCTTTCAAGTAATTCATTTTCCTCACAATGGAATCATTTTCACCATTGATCAGGTTTCATCTGATAATCATCATTCTTCTTTTCCATTATACCATGCTACCCCATTTTATGTTCCTAGTATTCATTTGGACTCTACCCCGCCATGGGTGAATTATGTGGCCCATCCTAGAAGTCACAGTTTCAATTGATAATCCAAAGGAAGATGTGAAGCATTGATAATCTATTCTTCCTGATTTAGAAGCAATGAGGGTTAACATGATAAGTCTTGATATGGGGCTAGGGGCATTTTCTGGGGCATCCAATGAAATGCCACATCTTGACCCTTTTCCACCTCGGTTATCTTTTTCAGAACTTGCCACCAAATTCTCTACTTCCCCTTCCATCAAGATTCATGATTCATACCTCCTTCATGTCATGGTGGACATCATCAAGGAGATGTCATAGCTTGCGAAACTACTCACAACGAGTATCTTCATACACAAACAATCTATCTTATGTGGCATGGCCCTAACATGGTGTACCATAGGATGTTGACAATGGCTCATGAGTTCATCGATGATGATATGAATCTTTGGCCCGATCATAGTAATGGGATCTACTTTGCATAAGCCATCAGATGCATAGTGCCTTGTAGATAGGCGTGTGATGTGAATGCTTTTTGTTTTGCATATATCATCTCCAAAAATTCCCCAAACATTTGATTTTTTTTAGATTTCACTATATGTTTTAACCCCAAGTCTAGTGTTTCCGGATGTGTTTTATAAGACTTGGTGACATTTTGCTTGGCCTTTTTCTATAGTGATATCCACCGAACTTGAGGTACGTGTCTTGAACCGACATATCGGGATAGGTTTTTCCTTGCATCATTGTTGTGAATTATTAACCATCCATTCTGTTGTTAGAAAGCCTTAGGTTTGATCTTGTCAGGTTGTGACATTAGCCACTCTATTTTTCCATGTTGTAACTTTCACAATAGTGCCTACCCTCCATGGGATCCCTAGTTAGCACCTTGATTTCCATCTGGTGCCCATGCTGTGATTTCTCATAGGCCCATAAGCCCTTCTGTAGACCCACCATGACTCAAAGTTGAGCCTCATTCTTCTCTCTTCGTTTATGTTCCTACCATATCCCTAGGGGGTTCTCATCACTTTTATGTTACTTTATGGTTGCATATGCGTTTGTTCCTCATGTCTTAGTGCCTATTGTCGCACTGCTGTTTTCCTTAATCCCACTTACCACCATTGCAATCACACTTGACCTCTCGCCACTTGTATTATCTTACCTCCATTTTGTGACCCTATATCCATGGAGAGAACCGATGGTATGAGTGGATCTCAACTTGCCAATATCCTGTTGCATTCATTTTTCTTAGGTCAGTTCCATGGACTTAGAACATATGAGCATGCTTTTAAGCCACTCATCCTCTCAAGACGAACAAACTTTTTACTCTTTTTTGTCTTGTTAAGCTATGGAAAAAACACAAGATGAACTAATTTTTAACTCTTTTTCATGCTCATTAAACCATGAAAAAGACACCTCATGAGTATACTTTTACCTCTTTTTTGGGCTCGTAAAAATTGAACGAAAAAGACACTATTGCGCATACTTTTATCTCTCTTTCACACTCTTTAAAACATGAAGGAGACACTAAAAAATGAGTGAGATTTGTTTTTCCTACCATCGATCTATATTTATAAAAGTGGAAATGTTATTCATGTCACCCTTGAACTTGGCATATGTTTGCATCGTTGTCTTACAATTGGGTTTTGGCTTCAATAGGAGTCGTATACCATCAATATGAGTCATATACTCCTATGGATGGTTACTCTTCTAGTCATTATGGAGAATGCTTCAATGCCTCATGTGTTATTTCATTATATCAGTGGTACTCTTGAGTCAATGCTGCCAGGTCATCATTATGTCGTGCTATATTTTCAAGGGAAGTTAAAGCTAATTCAACCATTTGGAATCTTGTTAACCATGAGTCGTCCATCCTTGTGTCAGTTGTACTTGGTGATTCTATCTCTTCACACAATATCTCGGTGTATGTTTCAAATCGATTTATGGGGGATACATTAAGGCCCTCCTTCGACGGATCTCTTCCTATATACTTCAACACATTATCTAGGAGAGAGATATAGAAACCAACTAGCACCTTGTATCTTGCAGACCGAGTGGAAGGATTCCTCACGAGTGACAATGGGTTTACATCATTGACTCTTCATCGACTGATTCCACGACTGTTCGACATCAGATCCTCTTTTCACACTCGCTAGATTGTACTAGGTACCTAGGGGTCCATTTTCATCATTGGTGGATTCCCTCACATTTTTTGATGGTATACCTTAATGATCGATAATGAGACAGTTTCTACCATGCTCGACATCAGCTCATTTATTCACATGATGTAGAATTGTACCATTAGGGTTTGGGACAAAGACCTTGGGTTTGGGGCCATATCACTCATTCATGCTACCCCTCCTAAGTTGTGATGGAATATATCACTGTTGTATGAGTACTTTGAACACTACATGGTCACTCTCATTGGTGCTCGATGTCTTCTTGATATATACTGTGACATAGATCCACATTGTATTTGCTTGTGGATATGATCTCTTTATTGACATGGATCCACCATGTACTTTTTTGTGGCCATGGGATTGCATTTCACTTCATGGATCCATAGTGTATTATGTTGGAATCCATGCTTTGTCTCTCTTCTGAGCATGGGTATGCCTACCTCAGGGATGATCTATATATACTTGATGTATGACTGCTGGTACTCCTTGGCTTCTTGATATCTTAGCTCCCTCCTTATGCTACCTCATGTTATTGACCATTATCATAATGTGTTTCGACCATCAGTTTCTTTTCTGACCTCACACATTGGGGGGCATGTGTTATGGCCTTATTTTCCACCCTAGGGACACCTAGAGGACCCATTGATGATTCACTATTGAGACACACTCTTCTACCTTATAATTTCCCTGATTTTGAGGGAGGTTGTGATTTGAGACACTAGCAGAGCATGAATGTTGCGGGCTACATCACTGCTAGCACACGACTGATTGTTGGCTGCACTACTAACAACTCATGACTGCTTCTGTATCCTTCTAGAGTTGGTGAGTTTCGAGGAGATCAACGCTAGGTGAGTTTTTTCTCTTGTGATACGAGCTTGGGAACTCTCAATCTAATCAGGGTTCATTAAGTTCTAGAGATATATGAGCATCCTCTAGCCTCCTCCACCAATCTATATAAAGAAGGCCTTCCAAAGGTAAGAAGAGAGAGAATCATTTACAAGTACATGTTGCAGAAATTTTAGAGGAGCTCTTCTACAAAGGTTAATCTTTATATCAGGTTAGCCTTATTTGTGTGAGGGCTAGGGAGGAGCTGGAGTAAGGATCCATAAGAACTACATCATGAATCAAGTTATGACTACATCGATGCATTTGTTCTTCATTTAATTTATATATATAGATCTATGTGTTTTCCCCTTCTCAAATCTATTGTATTCAAATTTTTATGCTAGATCTGATCTTTCCTTGGGTGGATTAGATTACATCTAGAATAGATTTGGATTTCCTAACATTTGAAAAGGTTTGTATATTGGTATTTGTTTGTCACTTATGTGCAAGAAGAATATTGCAGGAGATAGAGTTGGATCTCCGGAGATGCATCATCCAGATATGTAAGGACAATTGTTGGTTAACAAGGTATGCCTCTCTTCCCTCTAGTGTAAAAGTAATGAAATCTAATTAGATCTAGGGAAACTTCATAGTGGTATATCTCGCTATCTGTCTTGGATCAAGGAAAGATTCAAGGGAGGCCTTTCTTATTCGTAGGTGATATTTATTCGATAACACCAACCACCATACATTCACCTTGCAACCATCATTTAATTCTCCATGTCGCTAAATCTATCATCATACAACATTGTACTGTCCAACCACGTACAATTAAGTTGGTATCTCACAATTCAAAAAATTCGAGGGGTATTTTGGGCTCATGCAAATAACCATGAGACAAATATATAATTCAAGGAAGATTTGGGGTGTCAGAGAGCCTCCGAATTCATAAATAATGGATACAATGAAAAATTGGGAGCAAGAACTGAAGGTCTCTCTAAAGAATTTGATAATGTTTTGAACGAGGAGAAATCATATTCCAAGCTACTTAAGGAGGAGCTTAAAGCATTAAAAAATGGTAGCAAATGAATGACTAGTCCAAATTCTCACACATCATTTTCACAACCACACCAATCATCCAATTCAATTCATTCAATGGTTCTTCACACAAGGAAAAATTAATATTACCCAAGTTTGATGGTGAGGATAATTGAGAAGGAACAAGATGGATTAATAAAGTAAAAAATTATTTCGATTATCATCACATACTTGATGAGGAAGATAAAATTAACATTGCATCGATGCACTTGGATAAATTGGCATGTGATTGGTTCTTATGGTGGGACTCCAAATCTCGGGGGCTATTTAGAGATTGGGACACATTCACAAAATAATAATTTAAACGTTTCCAAGATATAGAGGAAGATGAAATCTTCATCAGACTTGCCTAGTTTCAACAAAAATGCTTAGTGGAGGAATACTTTAATGATCTGTATATATTATCCACCCATGTCCTAGACATATTTGATAAATGTTTGCTAAATATTGCAATAACAAGGTTGAACATGGAAATAGAACACAATCTTAGATTACTAGAACCCAAGGATGTCGAGTAAGCACGACAAAAAATCAAACTCATTGAAGAAAAAACCAAGTCATATAAGAAATTCTCTGACCCCTTGTTTGAGAATACAAGTTCTAAATATATCCCTCATTTAAGGAAGTAACAATAAAATAAATGGATAAGAGATGATGTTTCACATGAAACGCACCCAATTGGAATCCAAGTAAAAAATGCAAAGACAAAAGATTATTCCTATGTGATAATAATAATAATAATAATATTAGTGACAACGAAAAGGAAGAGGAATATGGTGACACATCTTCTTCCAACGAGGGCACTGAAAATGAGGAATCCTCACGATTCCTCACGATTGACAATGGGTTTACATCATTGACTCTTCATCGACTGATTCTATGACTGTTCGACATCAGATCCTCTTTTCACACTCGCTAGATTGTACTAGGTACCTAGGGGTCCTTTTTCATCATTGGTGGATTCCCTCACGTTTTTTGATGGTATACCTTAATGATCGATAATGAGAAAGTTTCTACCATGCTCGACATTAGCTCATTTATTCACATGATGTAGAATTGTACCATCAGGGTTTGGGACAAAGACCTTGGGTTTGGGGCCATATCACTCATTCATGCTACCCCTCCTAAGTTGTGATGGAATATATCACTGTTGTATGAGTACTTTGAACACTACATGGGCACTCTCATTGGTGCTCGATGTCTTCTTGATATATACTGTGACATAGATCCACATTGTATTTGCTTGTGGATATGATCTCTTTATTGACATGGATCCACCATGTACTTTTTCGTGACCATGGGATTGCATTTCACTTCATGGATCCATAGTGTATTATGTTGGAGTCCATGCTTTGTCTCTCTTCTGAGCATGGGTATGCCTACCTCAGGGATGATCTATATATACTTGATGTCTGATTGCTGGTACTCCTTGGCTTCTTGATATCTTAGCTCCCTCCTTATGTCGCCTCATGTTATTGACCATTATCCTAATGTGTTTCGACCATCAGTTTCTCTTCTGACCTCACACATTGGGGGGCATGTGTTATGGCCTTATTTTCCACCCTAGGGACACCTAGAGGACCCATTGATGATTCACTATTGAGACATACTCTTCTACCTTATAATTGCCCTGATTTTGAGGGAGGTTGTGATTTGAGACACTAGCAGAGCATGAATTTTGCGGGCTACATCACTGCTAGCACACGACTGATTGTTGGCTGCACTACTAACAACTCATGACTGCTTTTGTATCCTTCTAGAATTGGTGAGTTTCGAGGAGATCAACGCTAGGTGAGTTTTTTCTCTTGTGATATGAGCTTGGGAACTCTCAATCTAATCAGGGTTCATTAAGTTCTAGAGATATATGAGCATCCTCTAGCCTCCTCCACCAATCTATATAAAGAAGGCCTTCCAAAGGTAAGAAGAGAGAGAATCATTTACATGTACATGTTGCAGAAATTTCAGAGGAGCTCTTCTACAAAGGTTAATCTTCATATCAGGTTAGGCTTATTTGTGTGAGGGCTAGAGAGGAGCTGGAGTAAGGATCCATAAGAACTACATCATGAATCAAGTTATGGCTACATCGATGCATTTGTTCTTCATTTAATTTTTATATATAGATCTATGTGTTTTCCCCTTCTCAAATCTATTGTATTCAACTTTTTATGCTAGATCTGATCTTTCCTTGGGTGTGTTAGATTAGATCTAGAATAGATTTGGATTTCCTAACATTTGAAAAGGTTTGTATATTGGTATTTGTTTGTCACTTGTGTGCAAGAAGAATATTGTAGGAGATAGAGTTGGATCTCCGGAGATGCATCATCCAGATATGTAAGGACAATTGTTGGTTAACAAGGTATGCCTCTCTTCCCTCTAGTGTAAAAGTAATGAAATCTAATTAGATCTAGGGAAACTTCATAGTGGTATATCTCGCTATCTGTCTTGGATCAAGGAAAGATTCAAGGGAGGCCTTTCTTATTCGTAGGTGATATTTATTCGATAACACCAACCACCATACATTCACCTTGCAACCATCATTTAATTCTCCATGTCGCTAAATCTATCATCATACAACATTGTACTGTCCAACCACGTACAATTAAGTTGGTATCTCACAATTCAAAAAATTCGAGGGGTATTTTGGGCTCATGCAAATAACCATGAGACAAATATATAATTCAAGGAAGATTTGGGGTGTCAGAGAGCCTCCGAATTCATAAATAATGGATACAATGAAAAATTGGGAGCAAGAACTGAAGGTCTCTCTAAAGAATTTGATAATGTTTTGAACGAGGAGAAATCATATTCCAAGCTACTTAAGGAGGAGCTTAAAGCATTAAAAAATGGTAGCAAATGAATGACTAGTCCAAATTCTCACACATCATTTTCACAACCACACCAATCATCCAATTCAATTCATTCAATGGTTCTTCACACAAGGAAAAATTAATATTACCCAAGTTTGATGGTGAGGATAATTGAGAAGGAACAAGATGGATTAATAAAGTAAAAAATTATTTCGATTATCATCACATACTTGATGAGGAAGATAAAATTAACATTGCATCGATGCACTTGGATAAATTGGCATGTGATTGGTTCTTATGGTGGGACTCCAAATCTCGGGGGCTATTTAGAGATTGGGACACATTCACAAAATAATAATTTAAACGTTTCCAAGATATAGAGGAAGATGAAATCTTCATCAGACTTGCCTAGTTTCAACAAAAATGCTTAGTGGAGGAATACTTTAATGATCTGTATATATTATCCACCCATGTCCTAGACATATTTGATAAATGTTTGCTAAATATTGCAATAACAAGGTTGAACATGGAAATAGAACACAATCTTAGATTACTAGAACCCAAGGATGTCGAGTAAGCACGACAAAAAATCAAACTCATTGAAGAAAAAACCAAGTCATATAAGAAATTCTCTGACCCCTTGTTTGAGAATACAAGTTCTAAATATATCCCTCATTTAAGG
>ML779604.1:393792-408948 GCA_009831015.1 Picea engelmannii | reverse complement strand
ACAATCTTAGATTACTAGAACCCAAGGATGTCGAGTAAGCACGACAAAAAATCAAACTCATTGAAGAAAAAACCAAGTCATATAAGAAATTCTCTGACCCCTTGTTTGAGAATACAAGTTCTAAATATATCCCTCATTTAAGGTAGTAACAATAAAATAAAAGGATAAGAGATGATGTTTCACATGCAACACACCCAATTGGAATCCAAGTAAAAAATGCAAAGACAAAAGATTATTCCTATGTGATAATAATAATAATAATATTAGTGACAACGAAAAGGAAGAGGAATATGGCGACACATCTTCTTCCAACGAGGGCACTGAAAATGAGGAATCTAACAAATAAAAGTTTGTACCAACACTTTATGTCACTGCAATGACGGGTATTACCCAACCCCAAACTCTTACAATCTTTGGCTACATTAAGAAAACCAAAGTAGTGGTAATTATAGATAGTGGCAGTTCAAACAATTTTATATATGCAACAATCACAAAGCAATTAAACCTTTTTGTCTACCCTACCTTTGATTTCCATATTACAATTCCCGGGGATATAACTACCTATTGTGATGAGAAATGCAATAATGTCAAATTGACTATTGATAACTACAAGTTGAGATCTTTGATCTATCGCATGATGATTAGGGGAGTAGACATTGCCTTAGGATCCCAATAGATGGCCTAAAAGAAAAGAGCAACTTCAATCTTGCACCTCCATTACTACAAAACTATAGGATGAACTTAAGGAGAGGCTTACCTATGCTGCAAGACGCCTTCCACTTGCTCCCAACAACTAAACATTAACCATGATATTTTCTAAACCAATTGCACCGTCATCTCCCCCTCTTTAACTGACACTGATTGTTGATGTACCTTGGTGATCATTTATATATATACATTTTATTACCAAGACCTTATTTGATATTATTTTATATGATGATGGTGGTATTGTTGCATATTAATCCCATTACTGATGATGTCATGATGAGAGAGAGAGAGAGAGAGAGAGAGAGAGAGAGAGAGAGAGAGAGAGAGATTGATTTTGTACTTAATTATTTTTGTAGTGTGATGATTATTTTTAATAATGTGACATTTCCTAAACTCTAGGACCCACACTTACCAAGGTTAGATGTCAGGAGTAACACAAAATTTATTGATGGAAATTTTGTGATTTATTATGGATACTTAGAGAAATTGTAGATAATCGTTATTATGTTATTGAGTTATTCTTGAGACCCACATTGACAACAATCAATGGTCAGGAGCATCTCAAATGAAAAGATTAAATACATTGTCGAGGATGGAACAAATTCTTAGAATGGGACCTCTTGCTCAAGTCTAGAGTCACTTGGGATGCATAATGACTATATGGTACCTAAGTGAGGTTCTAATATGATTTTTTAATTAAAATATTCGAATTAATGGTGTTATATATTTTTAGGGTTTTTAGCCTAAAAGATAGTGATATGACCTTAGAAGTGTGTTTATCATGTGACTTGTTATTATGTTTCCCTAACCTTAATTTAGCCTTTAAACTTATTTAGAGAGGAAAGTAAGTCATTCTTAGGGCGTTCATTATCAAAACTACTTTGGGGATGGGTGCTAGCTATTTAAAGATTTGTGTTGTTTATTGGGAGTTTTCTTTAAGTTCTTAGTTTTCTTTGACCAAACCCTAGCCTTCTTTTTTCTCGAAATACATGAGAAGATAAGTTTTTTGTGTACTTTTATCCAGTTGGAGAAAATTTGTGTATTGTCTAGTGGTTCTAGTTGGTGTTGGTAGAAGTGGTGGACAATGTAGCCTATTAGCAATATGTAATATTGCCCCTTCTTGGTTGTCTGTGGAAACACCATTGTCATAGGTGAGTTACACTTTAACAACTGATGTAACAAACTTGTATGTGGGAGCACCATTGTCGTAAGTGAGTTACACTTTGGTAGTTAATGTAATAAGCTTCTTGAATGTATGTCAAGGGTTGTGTTTAACCCTAGTATTTTTTAGATAGCCTTAGTTTCCTGAGCAACAATCACCCTAGTACTGTTGCAAGGTGGTTGGCCTATTACGTTGGATAACCATAACTAGCCTCCTCTCGTGGTTGGCTAGGACATAGGTTAGTGTTTATTGCTTAAGTGTATGCTGCTTGTTTTATGTTTTTGTGACTATGAGTAGGACTCCATGATGAGAGGTATTTTGACATAAATTTTTAGTTTTAGACTTGCTAATAGAAGCTGTAGTGACAACCTACCTTAATTTGTATTAAAGTACATACATGTTTTCAATTACTAAATTTTAAAGAAAACTTTAATTCAAAAAATATATATCCTCTGAGCTTTATCTATTTCAACCTTTAATCTATATATTTTAAACTATACAATTTTTACTACTATATGTATATCTTTGATTCTTTTTGGTCCAATAAAAACACACCATCTATAGGTATTCCCCTTTAAGTATGTAGATATTTCCCTTTAAGTATGTAGATATTCCCCTTTAATTATGGTTGTGTAGTCAATCTTTTAATTTTTGCTACAATGTATACATCTTCAATCACTATTGAATCTAATACCACCATTTATATATATATGGATGTATTTATATATATATGGATGTGTAGTACACATCATTCAAACCATAAATAAACATAATATGAGTCACAATGGGTGTGTAGTACACATCATTCAAACCATAAATAAACATAATATGAGTTACATTCATTTGTATTGGAAGCAAAATTAGTCCACGATGAGGCCGAATGTCTTTGAAGGTGAATTTATGTATGTTCCTTTTGACATATGAGTGTGTAGTGCACATAATTCAAACCATAAATAAATAAATTTAATATAAATTTACATTCCTTTGCAATGTCTAAGAAAAAATGGTCAATGATGAGACTCGATGTCTTTCAAGGTGAAGGATTCATCGGTATGTTATCTATGCACATCACATATGTGATTAGGAATTGGTCCAACCTTTTTCCTATTAAATAGCTCTTTACCTCCTGTGATTCCATGTAAATTAAAAGTCATTTTTTGGGCATGAGGTTTATTGTAGATTATTTTTCATTTAACTTCCTTTTGCATTGAAAGGAGTGAGTTGCATTCCACATAGTAATATCTATTAAATATCTATGTAACGTTAAACATAAATTTAATAAATAAATTGAAATGAAAGAAAAATTATAATTTATTAATTTAAAAGTGGAAAAAAATGATTAAAATAATAAAAAAGAATATACTAAAATAAAGATAATTATAATAATATAAAATGAATATACCAATAAAACAAACCATCATATATTTATAAATTTATATTGAGCTTAAATCTTTATGAAAAAAAAAAAGTTGACATAAGTTTAAATTGAAATGAAAGAAAAATTATAATTTATTAACTTAAAAGTGAAAAAATACTAAAATAATATTTATAAATTTATATTGATCTTAAATCTTTATGAAAAAAAAAAGTTGACACAAGTTTAAATTGAAATGAAAGAAAAATTATAATCTATTAACTTAAAAGTGAAAAAATACTAAAATAATATAAAAATAATATATTAAAATAAAGATAACTATAATAATATAAAATAAATATACCAATAAAACAAAGCACCATATATTTATAAATTTATATTGATCTTAAATTTTTATGCACCAAAAAAAACTTGACATAAGTTTAAATTGAAATGAAAGAAAAATTATAATCTATTAACTTAAAAGTGAATAATGACTAAAATAATATAAAAAGAATATACTAAAATAAAGATAACTATAATAATATAAAATAAATATACCAATAAAACAATCCACCACATATTTATAAATTTATATTGATCTTAAATCTTTATACACAAAAAAAAATTGACATAAATTTTTGTTTTATTTATTTTTAAATATTTTTTATAAATATATCAATAAAACAAACCACCATATTTGATCTTAAATCTTTATGCACAAAAAAACTTTTTTGACATAAGTTTTTGTTTTATTTATTTTTAAATATTTAATAAATTTAAATTTAAAATATATCTATGTTAATTATAACATGTGTTTCTTATTAAAAGGTTACAAGTTCAAATCCAAAGGGGGTAAGGTATGTATACCTTTGTAAACTTTAATAGTCAAATCACTGAGCTAAGGGGGATCCCTTGTCCCATAAATAAGGAGGTCTCATACACCAATTTAATGCGCTGGCTTGACCGTGACCTTAAAAATAGATTATTATTATTATAATAATTTATATATTTTTAAATATTTTAATATAAATATTTCTAAATAATCATTAAAAAATGTATAAAAAAAAATTAACCATAAATACATGGAAAAAACCATATATAACAAATTAAAAATTTATTAAATTTTATAAAAATAAAATAAATTTCATAATAATAATATAATAAAAATCTTATTATTATTATTTTAAAACATCTATAAATTTGTTTGTGATTAATAAATTCTTCTATTGTCAACATCATCCTATTTATCATCTTAATCAAATTAAAGTATCATGATAATTTAAACTAACTTATCTAAAGATACAAAATACAACTTCTTCTCTGGCAATATAAACTGTACGAAATCACTATGTTTTGTTGTTTAAAATTTATTTTTGAATGCAGAAATGGATTCAGCATGTTTAAAACTTCATAAGATATTGGAATTATACAGAAAAACCTTGTCTAACTATTCTACTAAACAGTTTTTTAAGCTAGAATTCCAGTGCATAAATCTGAAAGAAATCACTATTTTTTGTTATTTAAAATCCATTGGATTGAACATGATGAAAACCAGTAACACTCTGATTATACAGAAATAATCATTCCTATATATGCAAATCTAACAATTTCTCACCAGATTTTGAATAAAAATCCTAAAAAAAATAAAAAATTAATAAAACATTTTCCCTACTTTTTAGTTATTTTCTCAAAGCCTTCTGGTTTATAATGGTTATCCGAATTGGTTAAAGTTTTTTTTTAATTTTTACTCTGCAATTTTTTTCAAAAATTCATCCTCTTCGATTCTTCCTATTTTATCCTCTTCAATACTTCCACTGTGCCCGGGGATATAGAATACTGGAAGTTTTGGCAATCAAGTGATCATCAAAATTTTGTTTTGTCTTTGTACAAACCTCCGAAAATTGAGTGAGAAAGTCGATGGGATTGCGGTTCTGGCAATTAAAATCCAGGAATTGCCTTAGAAAACCTTTACTACAACGGCGAAAGATAAGCTGAATCGAAAGTCCAGTTATCTACTGATGAGAATATGTTTGAAGACATCAACCAATTACCTTGCCGGTGTTTCACGAGTTGCATTGCGTTCCTTCTTTACTCCGCTTCTTCTTTCCAACAACCTCCACTCCTTCACACGCTTCCTTGCCGTATCCCAATTTATAACCAAACATCACCGTGTCTCCCGCTACCAACCTCTATATATATCTGTGTATACACCTCTATATATATTTGTGTGTATACACCGACTGACCTATTGGTTATACCAGTTGACAAGACCTCTTGAGATTGAAAATCTGTGGAGTGCTCTAGCCATGGCGATGAAAATATCCTCCGCTCTTCCACTGCTTCTAATTGTTGCGCTTACAGTTACGCGAGTGAAGTGCGCAGATCCCGATCCTCTCCAAGATTTCTGCGTTGCAGACACGACCTCTAAGTTCTTCCTCAACGGCTTCCCGTGCATGAATCCAAGCACAGTCATGGCGTCCCACTTCAAGACATCGGCTCTGGGCGTCCCAGGGAACACAAGCGCCAACCCCTTCGGCTTCAACGTGACGCTAACCAGTGTCAAAAACCTGCCGGGATTCAACACGCAAGGAATGGCCATAGCTCGCACCGACTTCGCTAAGGGAGGGCTGGTTCCTCCTCACGTCCATCCGAGAGCATCCGAGATTGCGTTCGTCGTCAAAGGACGGCTGTTGGTGGGATTTGTGGACACGGCCAACAAGCTATTCACTCAGATTTTGGAGGCGGGGGATGTGTTTGTGTTCCCCAGAGCTCAGATTCACTTTCTGTTCAATGCGGGGAATTCAACTGCGATCACCATTGCTGGGCTCAACAGTCAGAGTCCCGGCGCTCAGATCGTGCCGCTCGCTGTTTTTGGGTCGACGCCAGAGATCTATCCCGCTGTTCTGCAGAAGGCGTTCAAGATTAGCGGCGACGAAGTAGCCAAGATCCGTAAGAATCTCATTGGGGGCTAAGCCAGCTTTGACATAAAGATGATATACTGTGTATGAATGTATATGACTATCATTTATTTACTTGTTTCTCTTCAAATATTAACGAATCCAAACTCAAACTCAATCGCGGTTAGGAAGCGAAGTTTTCTCTCACACCCACTGTGGGGGAATTTATGTATATATATATATATATATATATATATATATATATATAAATGTTATAATAAAATCCATGTTGGAGTTGTTGGAATTGCAGATATCTATTATGGAAGTGTAATAATAATTTTTGGAGTTTTTTTTTTTATTATTATTTAATTTTAGAAAAAAATTGGAGTTTTTTCAAATTTTTCAATTTTTCATTAAATTTTAGAAAAAACAGTTAAAAAAACAAAAGAATATGGAAAAAGTTTCAAATCATTAAACTCTTTTTAAACCATCATCACCTAAATCTAATTATTAAAAAATTGAAAAAATACCAAATGGCCAAATATTTAGAAATTCTTCGTTACGTTACAAGTCGTCCATCTATCCACCATGTTACGTCAAGTCGTTTCAAGTGCCCCGCCTCGTCACATTTAGTGGACAAATGCGTCCACACCCCCGCATTACAACACTTTCCAGCAACAAGCGCTGGCCATGAAAGATCATCACATTTGACATGGCACAACATGCATGGAGCTAATCTCAAATATACCAACAACACAAACATTTTTCTCTGGTTAAAACGCCTTTGTATCCTTGTTAGGGAACATAAACAAATGAACGAGATTCAAACCTCTGATGACGTGATCTACAACCAAGCTACAAAGTCCCCTTCTTCAGATGGCATATAAGCCCAATTATAAAGTGTTAGCGCAAATTCTTGCAAGGGCGTGTTTTTCTCCGATTTCAGGCCCTTGGTGTAAATGCGTAGAAATGGGGTTTAAAAACCCATCAAATGCATTTTATTCAAAGGCCACAGTCATGAGCGCCAAGCGCAACACACAGAAGAAGTCCATTTCGGGCTTAAAATCAAGCGAGTGGACATTGTGTTTTCAACGATGAGGATCCATAGAAGGAGCAGATCGACGGTCATCGGGTAAGCTTGAGTCGCAAAGTTGCACGAGGTTTAGCGCATGGGCTCATCTCTTATGGTCAAAATCACAAAATGATGAGCCATTTCGGCTACCGGGACTTCAAAGGACAATGGGTTGCTCTCTTCCATTGCATTTCGAAACCCCGAAACGCGAAATGTGAAAAGCGCCCAGGAGCCGTTTCGGCATTCCGGCCACCGGGACTTTGGAAAGATAAGGGGTCGCTCCTCCACTGCTCGGGAATCGCCAAAACCCGAAATGCGAAAGCGCCCAAAAGTCGTTTCGGCATTCCGGCTACCGGGAGTTCAAGAGACAAGGGAGTCAATCTTCCACTGCATTGAGAATTGCAGAAACCCGAAATGAAAAAGCGCCCAAAAGCCATTTCGGCATTTCGACTACCGGGAGTTCAAGAGACAAGGGAGCCGCTCTTCCATTGCATCGGGAATCACCGAAACCCGAAATGCGAAAAGCGCCCAAAAGTCGTTTCAACATTCTGGCTACCGGGAGTTCAAGAGACAAGGGAGTCGTTCTTCGACTGCATCGGGAATCGCCGAAACCCGAAATGCGAAAAGCGCCCAAAAGCCGTTTCGGCATTCCAGCTACTGGGATTTCAAAAGACACAGGGTCTCTCTCTTCCGCTGCATCGAGAAACTCCAAAACACAAAATGCGAAAAGTTTTCAGTCTCGGCCACCCTCCATGGAAGAAGCAGTTAATGAATATTGGACAGGTGGTTGAGACCTCAACTCAAGCCATGAATGTAGGGCATGGAGGTTCTGACAGACAGTCTACTCAAGATCGTCCTGTGTGTAGGTTTTCCTAAAAGAGCCATGCCGATCTGATGTCCTCGACTGACCAAAAGAACCTGCGCACACTAAGTTAGACTTTAATGTCTCATCTACCCTCCTGCTGCGAGGGGGGCGAATTGCTCTGAGTATATATACTCAGTTTTGGTATTTTTGTAAGGATGGATGGTAGAGTAGAGCTCCCTACTGTAATGTTTTAATGAAGCAGTGGTTTTCTTGGCTATGTATCTGTATATGAAATTTCCTTGTTTAATGTAAGGCAACTTTCTTTTTCATCTTGTTTCGATCTCATACTGAAAAGTTTATGACTGAAGGATTCACATGAATCGTTGTGACTGTGTTATGATAAAGGATTTATTATAACGTTGTTATGTTCTTTTAGTGTTTTTGCTTCTGAATATAAGAGGCTCTTGTGTTCAAAGTTTTCTTCTATAGGCCGTTGGAAGCCCAATGCTTACAATAGCCCTTCACATTTCCTCACAGAAGTCTTCCTCCTACTCACCCTTATTACAACCTACTGCCTGAAATTGAATCAAGACCTCATCTGCTTGTGCACGCTTGGCCTAGTTTCTGAGTTAGAACGATATTATTCTGAGTTTACTTTCATCCATCACCCTTTATCAACAAATCGTGACATTTAAACTAATGGGCCTCAAGCTTACTCCTACCGCAATCCAGGAGTGACTTCTAACGCCAACATAAAGGGTATGATGTTATCTTCAAGGGATATTCTTTTTACATTGAAACGTTCCAATTTATATATAAAATCCACAAGGTGTTAAAATGTTTCACTTTATATATACTAGCATAGCGACTAACTCTCGTGGTGAACGCCCATAGGTATCTTCTCTTTTTAATTAATTAACTTCGTCAAATCACTTCACAGGGTAATGGGTAAAAACCTCACACATAATGGGTAAAAAACCCGTCACAAGAAAAAAATAATAGAACCACATGTAGTTAAACTCCACATAGTAAATAACCAGTTGGCACTTAAAATCATGGGCAAACGCATGTGCAGAGGAAAATTCCCCTAATTGAGGCAGTGAAAACCACAAGTAGTAAATAATTTAATCAATTTTATTTCACTAATGAACCTCAAGAATGATTAATGGTCATGTTTTGACATGCTAGGAAGATAATCCATAAAATCTTGATCCTCAATTTCTTGTGACGATTGCATTATCTTACTATTCTACGAAATGTTTTTTTTCGTCGGAATCCGACGACATAAATCTGTACGAAATCACTATTTTTTGTTGTTTAAAATCCATTTTTGAATGTAGAAATGGATTCAATATGCTGAAAAACTCCCGGGGCACTCGGATTATACAGAAATAATCACTTAAATATGCAAATCTAACAATTTTTGCTAGATTTCAGGTAAAGATCCTCGGAAAAAATCGCCAGAAAAGAGTCATTTCGTAGAACGTTTAGACCACGACTTAAATTTAACGATTGTCAATAGGTATACGCCTATGTAAAAACCTAAAAGTATCGATCGGGTACAAACAAGTCGCCTTTTGATCTACCATCAAAATGCAACTATGTCGCTGAGTTAAAGACTCTTTAAAAAAGGGCGGGCTAGAAAGATAAAATCGATTCAAAATTAACTAACCTTCACTAGTCGATAGATTTGTAATTTGTAGTGTCTATCACAACATATACAAAAAAAAAATTATATAATGATGAAGATGATGAGTCTAACTTTAAATTCAAGAAAAAAATATAATAATGAAAATGATGAGTCGAGCTTTAGGTACATACACACTATGTATATAAAATTGATAGGATGCACAAACAATGAGCCAATGATTACCTTATTGTATGGTTCTTAATGTTAACCTAACAAAAATGACGTCTTTTCTACGAATACAACCATTGACTTGGACCTTACACTATAATACTCTTTATGCAGGCTGATAACCTGCAAGGACAATAGATGACCCATGATAACATGCAAGGACAATAGATGACCCATGAGTTCTATTGGTCTCCTCTAAAGCCATAAATACCCTTTAAAATGGTATGCAAGTATAACAACAGGCCAACAAGTATAACAACAGGCCAACAAGCGGTTGTGAAGGCACATGCAAATCATGAGAGGCATAAATAAGAATTAATCGATAGAGCATTATCTAAAGAATAAGAAGAGTCTAAAATGAAGATTCAAGCTTGTTTTGGCTATATGAGCAAAAGAGGGGAGGAGATGATAACAAATGGAATTTTAGCAATATGAAAACCAAGAAAAGATAAACATTAGGGTAGAGGTAAACATAAATCAAACTAAAAAACACCAAATTCCTTCTACTTTTACGCTAGAAAAACACAATCTCAATAATTTGGCTCTATGCCAACCCCCATACTTGGGAGGGTTTCGGTCCTTGGAAATCTAATCCTAATATAGACGAAAGGCCTATTCCAAGCGAGCATGTAGGGATACTTAAATAATATAACACATGAAGAAGAATAATGGTTAGGAGATAGGGAGCACTTTATGTAATTAGTCTATCAATAACGTAAGTTCCTTCCATAGTTATTGTTAGGTTTTGGTAGGATAAGGGTGAGCTAAGTCAAACAACTAGTTAGGTTTGGTATGACAAGGGTGAGTTAAGTCAAACAAGTCTCATCTATAAGGTTGTTAAATTTGACAACAATCAATTAAAAGAAAATGTAAAACTGAAATTTATTTATGTAAATATTTAGTTGTGTTGGTTTAGAAAATTCGTGAAAATTTGTATAACCGGTGGTAGTTTTCTTATCTATGTAAAGGTTCTAAGATTCATATGTATCTATGAATCCCGAGAGATGTATGAAATTTGATTGTAATCCTATCTTGAATAATAAAGATATCGATACCTTGCCCCATTAATATTTCCTTGACACACCGTCAAGATTTTACCGGTAAAATCAAAAAGTGGTGCTACCGGTAGCACCATTTTTTGTAATCGAATCAAAATTACAACTTTTTTCAAGTATGGGCTTAAATGACCAAATGGTTGCTCGGAAAAACTTTAAAATCAACCCCAAATCAAAAAGTGGTAGCACCACTTTTTCTAACCGGGTCAAAATTACAACTTTTTTCAAGCATGGCCTTAAAACATAAAACAATTGCTTATAAAAATCTTAAAATCAACACCTAAATAAAAATGTGACGCTACCTACAGAAAAATATTTTTTCTAAACATTAAAATTGCAGCTAATTACAACGTAATAAATAAAGAGAAATGAGAAAATATTCACAATTTTTTTTAATGAAAACAAAAACACATTTAAAAAAAATATTCAAAACACAAATTTATATTAAAAAAAAAAAATTTAAAAAAAAACTAAAAAAATTAAAATTTCCATTAAAAAAAACAATAATTTAATTTAATTTAAAAAAAATAATAAATAACCAAAAAAAATTATGTTGTAAAAAAATTTAAAAAGTGAAAAAGAAAAAAAAATTAAAAACATATAAAAAAAACCTAATTAAAAAACCTAAAATAAAAACTTTAATACAAAATTTTAAAAAATAAAAAATAAAAAAAACTTTTAAAATCCTTAAAAAAAAAAAATGAAATTTATGTAAAAAACTTTCAAAATAAAATTTAAATGAAAAAGGTTAATAATATTTAAATATTATATAGTTACATATAATATGTAACTATATAATATATATAGTTACATATAATATGTAACTATATAATATATATAGTTTTTTTTTCTAAGGAAAAAAACGTAATTTTATTTCATCAGATGTAAACAAAATTACATTATGCAGATACATTTTCAAAGTGTATTCCTGATTAGTTGTTGTGTCTGGAGTCTAATTGCTACTGATGTAGCTCAAAAATTTCCATCTTGTAATGGATTGTTTATGTATAAAGTCCACATGGACTTTTCAATATATACCGCTTGTACATAAAAGTTTCTTACATAGTGTTTTATTTTTTGTCTTCACAAAAATGGTTGATGTAGATATCCTTGAATGTGTTCATTTAATACCTTAGTTACTTTCCATTGACCCAAAGCCAAATGAATCCCCTCTTTCGACCTCCTGTCTGCCTCCTTGTTCCTTTCCCTGTAAACATGTCGGCATGTGAGAGAATCAAAAGAGGTCTGTAAGAATTTGATGTCTTCCACTATATTAGCAAATCTAGTGTTTGTACATATTTGAGTGCCTCTAATACAATTAATGACATTCATGGAATCTCCAAAAACAATGAAAGAGTGACAATCATTTTCTATGGAAAAACCAATGAGTAGTTTAAGGCTCATCAGTTCTGCATAATTGTTTGATCTCATCCATAGGCCAAAGGTCAAGGAAAAATAGTGAGAGTATGAAATAAAGAGTATCCCTCCTCCCTCACATCTATTGTTTTGAGAAGCTCCATAAAAAAAAACCCAAGGTTTTGTTTTGTCAATAACTTCCTCCTGAATTTGTCTCTTGACTCTTTCAATAGAAAGAGAAAAGGAAGAAAGTATGGCAATACTCTTGGCAGCTGTAGTATTGGAACCATAGTAACTCCTTTAAAAATGAGGGAGTTTCAAGCTAGCCAAACTCCCAGATTACCAAAAGAGGTAAGGCTCTGTATCCCCTGTTTTCTATGTTCGACCACCAGTCCTGCCAAGCTTGTTCCAATGAAGGACCAATCCAACTGCAGCGAAATTTCAAGAATCTCGACACTTCACTCCAGACTTCTTTGATGTATCGACACTCCAAAAAGATATGAAGTGTTGTTTCTCCTTCAGATTTATAGAGGGAGCGCCATTCTGGTCCATGATTATTTCTCTTCTTTAGTATTTCCCAAGTCGACATCTTGTTTGATAAGACATTCCACACGAATAATCTTATTTTGGCCGGAAAATTCAACTTCCAAAACTTTTTCCACTGCTAGGTTCGCTCTCTTTGAAGCTAGTCTAAATTTAATTTGATATATCCATCCTTGGGAGTGTACATCCTTGAAGGAGATGAATCCCAAATAAGTTTGTCCTCACAATCCCTGAGCCTGATCTATGATCTCTTTAATCTTGTTATATATATATATATATATATATATATATATATATATATATATATATATATATATATATATTTCCAACTCGGTAGCATCCTCCTCTTTTAAACCCATCAAGTTTACTGATTTTCATCCTTGGGACCAGATGGTTGTTAGTCTCGGTTCTGCATGTTTATTTAAAGTGTCAATCCCACGGGTTCTTATATGAACGATAAGATGTTCAGGAAAAATGTGTTGTCCCTCACATCCCAACCAAGGATCTATGCCCAATCTAACCCGTTGTCCATTCCCTATCTTCCAAGCAAGGCCTTCCTCGATGATAGGGAAGGAGTTTATAATCGCCTTCCATATCACCGAAGCTCCTTTCAAATATTTTTGTGGATTCCTAATCCTTTCCTCCAAAGAAATTGACTCAATGTATTTTTGAAACACTACCCTGGTGCATAGACTGGATGGGTTTAAAAGTCTCCAGCCTCCTTTTTCCGCCAGTGCTTTGGAAAAGAGAAAAATATTTTTCAACCCCCAACCTCCAAGAGCCTTAGGAACGACGATCCTTTCCTAGCAAACCCAAGGAGTCACATGTGATTCTTACTTGCCACTCCAAAGAAATATGAAGGTGAGTTTTCTTGTTGTTTCCAAGATTCGCTTAGGGATCCAAGAGAGTGACATCTAGTAAACTGAAATGGCTTCTAGTACTGATTTGACTAATACAAGTTTGCCTGCATGTGAAAGCCACCTATGGCTCCAAGTATTTAATATTTTTTCCAATTTCTTCAATAGCCACTTCCAGTCTTCCTTTTTGTAGTCATTTGGTTTTTAAAAGAAACCCAGGTATTTCAGTCCATCATCAAGCTTCTTTTCCTCAAAAGAAAAGTGATGCCTAAAGGCATTTTGCTCATCTTCAGTAAGCAAATTAGTTGTAAGGGACGATTTTCCTTCATTAATTTCCATGTCAGTTGCTTTTGAGAAAATACATAGGATGTTTTTAAAAGTTTTTGCATCCTGTCTAGAGCCCATACTAAAGATTAGCACATCATCCATAAAGAGCAGATGTGTAATTTGTAGAGTTTGTGAAATTTTGATTCCAGAGAAGGATCCTAATCTTTTTTCTTCCGAAATTGCTCTGTTGAGTCCTTCTGTGAATAAGAGAAAAAGTAGAGGAGAAAGAGGACAACCCTGTCTTAAGCCTCTTTATGAATGAAACAAGTGTGAGGTAGATCCATTAATAAGCACTTCAAAGGAGACTGTTGTGAGATAGCTCATGATCCACTTGATGAAGGGAACTACAAAGCCTAAGTGAGTTAGTAATAAACAAATATAAATCCAACTTAATCTGTCATAGGCTTTGGAGAGATCGATTATTAGCACTACACCCTTCAATATCCTAGATTTAATGCTGTGAAGTCCTTCTTGTGCTACCCCTATTGCTTCATGAATTTGTTTGCCTTCCAAGTAATCAAATTGCTCACTTGAAATTCTTTCTGAGAGTATTCTTTTCACCCTTCTTTCTATAATTTTTGAGACGATTTTGTAGATGCAATTACAAAGGGAGAATGGATGAAATTCATCCAAAGACATCAGATTGTCAGTTTTTGGAATTAAAGATATGAAGGTAGAGTTTAAGCTTAGTGGGATTCATCCTGTAATTAGGGTGTCCTCTACCAGCTTTAACATATCATGTCCCAGAAGATCAAACAAAACCATAAATAATTTAATAGTCCAACCATCTGGACCCAGGCTTTTGTCTTTTTGAAAACTTTGAAGGAATTCTTTTAATTCTTCTTATGATACTTCTTCCATCGATAATCTATTTTCCTCTTCATCAATGAAACTTGGAAAGAGCTGGACCATTATAACCACTTCTTCTATTGTAGCTTGATTCTATGCTCTGAAGAGCTCTTGAAAGTGGTTTTTTCCTAATCTTGACATTCCCTCAAAAGAGTTCTCCAGATTTCCTTCCCGATCTCTTAGGTGCAAAATGGTATTAGCACACCTCCTACATTTAGCAAATGCTTGGAATAACTTTGTATTCTCATCTCCACCCATCGACCAAGTAGCTCTACTTTTCAGTCTTCACGACTCTTCCTTTTACTTGAGT